>CAVNYN010247604.1:0-14696 GCA_963692815.1 Nyctanthes arbor-tristis
CCAATTCAATATTGCGAACTCAAGTTATGTTCTTATCGAGATAAGGTGTTGACCAGTCTGCAGCCTTCACTATTTTGATCATATCTAGAGTTCGCAATATTGAATTGGTGTGATTCAAGATGGAGAATGAAGCCAAGAGATCTATATACAATCTTCATCTTATCACTTTCTCATATTCTAGATGTAAATTGACCAAAAAATGGCCAAGAAGAGAGAACCAGAACAGTTTGACAGTCAAACTTTCCATCTATATGTCTGTTGGTATTTCATATATATGTCGAGCTGTAGTTATCCAAATCCTATTATTCTTTCTCCATTTGAAAGAAAATTTGAAGATCTGAAAATCATATTTTATCATCTGATTTTGAATATGGATGTAACATCTTCCAAAATTACCTACAATCTGCAAGTAGATGCATTTGCATGATAGCTGCTAGACAAGTTGGCAGTGCTTATATTTTTGGACATATTCGGCCTACAAATTTCCAATTGGCCTGATATTTTTTCCAGGACATTGCCAACTCATTTTTACAAAACTTCTATTTTGGTGATAAGTCCAAAGTCGATGAATAAAATCAACAAAATACATCTACAACTTCCATCAGATTTGCTGGAGTTAGCCTAGCATGAAGATTAACTTTGATCAATTTGCAGCAAGCAAATTGGTAGATTTTCTCTATATAAGGAGTACTCTTGTGGTCATTCAAGAGCAAGTTTTTGAAGAGCAATACATAAGAGAAAGGAGTGAGGAAGCAAGGAACAAAGTAGAGGCATTTTCATAGAAGAATTCATAAATTTATATTTGAATTTATGCCAGGTTCTATCTAATTTTGTTGCTTTACTTTGATTATTTTCTAAGCATTTTTGTACTAAGGTTGAAGATGAAACCCTTTTGATGATGTAATTGGTTGGTATTAAGTTAATTTCATTTGTATGAAACGTTTAAGGTTGTTATTTATTTTATTAATCAATCCGATATATAATTCATCTTTAATATCAAGTATTATTGATAGTTAGAAACTTGGTTGATCATTCCATGCTTGGATTTGGCTGTTAAGTAATTATCTTTGATTCATTGTTTCTTTAAATTGATACGGATAATCCTTAGATAGTTTAGTAAAAGAAGCAAAGAAGAACCTAATTTAGAATTTCTTAAACCGTTCTTAATTGCTAAATCTATAGGTAATAATAGATTGATTTTGACTTGTTACTTGAAATTGGGAATTAATAGATACCTAGTTAGTTCATTGTCAAATGTGGTGGACTCAAAAACCTTAGTAATTTTCGCTTCATTAATCAAAAACTTGTTGAAACTTATTGTCTTTTATTATTTTTCTTTCATTACTGGTTTTAATCAAACAAACTCATTTTTTTTCTCAACTAGCTAGAAGCAAACCAAGGAAGACTAGATTAAACTTTCATATTCATCCTTGCATTCCTTGTAGGATCGACCTCGTTATTCTCATTTCTATATTCCAATTGATTCGTGCACTTGCGAGTATTCAAAATTGACATAACACCAATTCCAGCTACAAATTGTAGATTAATTTATGACCAACAATGAAGAACAAAACACATATTACAAGGAGTCCAAACAATGCTATAAACACAATCAAGAAAATCAGTCCAGAATTAAAAGAACAATTTGTCCTACACTAAGTAGCAAGAACCAGAAACCAGTGCAGAAAAATAATTTTCAGAAACACAACTAATTCTTAAACAGGATTTAAGAAACAGGATTTTCTATAAACAAAAACTGGCAGAGAAGGGAAAAACTTAGCTGTTTTATGTTCTTCTTTAGGAGAGAAGAGCTGTGTAAAAAATAACCAAGAAAGCAGAAACCCAGCAGCACCGTTAGTGTGCAAATTGAAGAAACTTCCAACAAGAAGAAACGGCTAAGGAACCAGCAGCAGCCGAATTGTAGGTAAAATAATCTGCTTGAAAATCCCAACGGAAGAGGACAACTTGAATCGAAACACCCAGCGAACCAGAAGCAGCGATCCACGGTAGACTTACTAAAACCAGCGACAGGAATTTCCGATCTATAAAACTCCAAGAATCACAGTAATTTCTCTAGAAAACTAGAAGCAGTGATCCACTTGGTTTATGTATGCCCAGTAGTGCCGAAAACAACAACCTTCAGAATCAACACGCTTGAGATTGAGCACACCCGCGGAATGACCTTCAATAAAAAGTGGGCAACCTCGTCCTTCTTTGCTAAAGAATATGTGGACTTGTTTCACAAGCAACCCAACCTTATTTCTATGCACTTGAGGCCATTATGAGGGAGGATTGTCAGAAGAGTGCTTCGAAACAGCAGTACTACTATAGGACGAAGGTGAAATGTTTGAAAATGATAAGGGGCATAATAAGGCTCAGTACAAACTTCTTGTTGACTATACACAGGATTTGAGGAAGTCAAATGAGGGACGCACTGTTGTTCTGAAGACTATAGTAACATCCTTGTTTTCTCATACTTTTGTGATTGTACTTAGTTAGACCATCTATGAATGTCTTTTTTTATAATATGTTATTGTCCTTAGTCATGCTATATAAAATTCCTGAGCATATAGTCATCATATTCAACAAGAATTTATGAAGGTTTTTTCCAGTTTTTTTTTTATTTACAATGCAGGTTCCCTAAACTTTCTTCATGTTCTTGTTCCCTAAACAAGAATTTTTTTGTTTTGGGGTTTTGTGTGGTTGCTTATTCCTTGAACTGAGTCTTCACCATTTTCAGTTTTAACTAATGCCTTGATGGACAGTATTCACAAGTTTTTGAGATTTCTGACTTAAATTCTTCTGATTTATTATTATATATTTTTTGGTCCTTACTCGTGTATGGATCAAAGTTGGCTGCTGGGAAAATCTGGGAAATTAAAAATTTTTAGGATGTTTTCATTTTTTGTTTTGTCTTTATTGATAAAACAATGTTTTAGCTTTTTTTTAATCAGTTTTATAAAGGATTTATCATCGTTTGATTATAAACAGAGAAGTGAAACTGATTGCAATTTGCAGTACTTTGAGGATTTATTTATTTATTTATCCCTCTCCATTAACTGCAAATCTATTCAATATACTTCTTCAATTGAGTTTTTAAAGTTAAAGGACTGTAATTTGTTCTATTTAACTGGTAAAATGTTGAAGTTTTGATTGTTGATATCAATTCAGTTTTAACACTGTTTGATGTGAAGATTCAAGTCGTAATTCTTGTTCTTTTCTTTAGGTGGTGATGTTGAATGGAGAAATAGCTTTGCTGAGACGGAACCTTGCAGTGTCAAGAAAAGTAGAGCAAGTTATTAGGATATAAATTTATTTTTAAGCCTCCATTTACATCTGTTTGGTGTGTAATATGTTGGAGGGAAAGGATTATATAGGTAGATAATTGGAGGGAAGATTATATATTTTATTGAATCTCCAATGATACCTTCAACCAATAAGTCACGTGGACCACAAGCAAAGGGTTAACGACATATTTAGACGGATTCCATCTGCGAGGACCATATGTGAGCCTTAATGAAAGGTTGAGGATCCAACACCTTAAAAAAGGGGGGTTAGACACCCAGCCGATACAAAGTACAAAGGTTGGGGGGCGATATGTAAAATTTACCCTAAAGAAAAATTATAAAGAAGTGAAATGAGTGGTGTAGATTTAATAAAAGTTTGAAATTTATAGTTATAAATAAGTAGTTGTCAAATCAATAGTCAAATCAGTAGTAGGTGAGATTATAATGTATTTTGATAAAGAGGATCAAGCAAGGTATACAACCGTAATTCAAATGTTAATTAAGCACCACAACCACACGCGAATTTAACATAAACATATTCATTTCATAAAATTTTGTTAACTACAATGAAATGTAACTTACAACATTATTTTACCAGATAGGAACGATACTATTACAACAATGAGCAACAAGAATAATTCTTCAGTAGGGGGATTCCAAATGCTCTCATACTAGTAGATTCGTTAACCCATACTCTCAGGTCAAGATTAATATGGAAAGAGAAAATACTTCTACTAATAAAAAGGGTGCTTCAAAAATGGGGTTCAAAATATGGGGTGTAGAATATTTTATGGAGCAAGAGGCATCAAAAAAGTAACATGCCTTTTGGAGGGAGAAAATTAGCTTTTAGAAGGAAAGGACTAACCATATATTGCCAATCATAGCCATGTCTATTTTGGGGTGTAGGGTGCACTCACGCATATTAACGGAGGAAACAAACGGAAAACCTTATTAGGGATCTGATGTGATAATTTTTGAAAGGTTGGGGATCGCGTGGGCAAAAAAAAGGTTAGGGATAAAATTGATACAAATTTGAAAGGTTGGGGACTCAGAGTGAAAATTACCGTAAATACAAAATGTTGTGGTTTGTCTGTTAAAAAAAAAAAATTATTCTTTAGATTTGATTAAGGACTAAATATTCTTTCCCAGACATATTCTATATTCCGTAGATATATGTGTATTTGTTTCTCACATTTCTAACGCCCCAAGTCTAAGGTCATGGTTCGAAAAAAGGAGAAAGACAAAAATTTCTCGGTGAGTCCATGTGTTTCCTATTTTTTCTCTAATTTCCAATTTCTTTTAATCACTTTTCTACCATTGGCATGCCCCACTCACAGTATCTCTAACTTATTAGAAGTATGATGTGCCTCCACGATAAATTCCAACTAGAAGTCATAATTTACCGTCAACGCTTGTGTATATACTAATGATCCTAGAAAAATTTCGATTGCATCTCCCTTATTTTAGCATCAAAACCAACATGTATCAATTCCTAATGCCAAACATTAACGTTCCACAAACTAATAACTACTCATTATAAACAACATCACCTCATGGATCAAGCAATATACTAAACCAAACATGATTCATCCAATTTCCAACTATATGCTAATAACCTTAAACATGTCAAACTTATAAATCATAAGATTAGCAAATCTTATAACAAATCAATTTCATTACGTGGTGGCTCAATTCTCGAAAATAGCAGGCTCAATACTGATGTGTTGCCCAAACATCCAATTGCTACCTGAAAAGAAAATCATTTGGAAAACATGTGAGCTAATAAGTCCAGTGAGTGAAGTTTTATAATTAAGCATGCTTTGGAAAGTAGAAACATAACTTTTACAAAATCCCAAATAAAACATTCAAGTGCACTTGGGAATTTCCATGACTTTAAATGTAAATTTAGCATAACATCAACATTTGTAGAATCATCACATGTTGGAAAGTATCATGAATATCTTTTCACTTCATAATCATCATAAAATTCACTAGAAAATATCATGAACATCATTCATTTAATAATCATCATGAAATTCACTAGAAAACATCATAAAATCATTTTATTTCAAGATCATAATAGAATTTCCCCAAAGAGTATCCAACATCTCATGATCATAATATCAAGTCATACGCGCATAGACATCTGCTTGGGCCATAGCTACCTTATGAGCCCTTCGTCCTAGGCGGCACAACAACCAGCTTGAGCCATAGCTAGCATATAGGCTATAGACCCCTTTGCCCCTACGCGGCTTATCATTTTGTCAACTTGAGCCATATAAGCCCCTTCACCCGTAGGCGGCATATTCATAACATTGGATACACATTTGAAGGGTTTTCATGCATCATAAATCATGTTTCAAATCAAACCATTTCTCTAAAAATCATGAAGCGTGATAAACCACATACATTATCTCTAAAAATCATGGCATCATGTTTGCATAAAACTCCACATAAACTTTTCCAAGAGAAATCCGCCTAACTTTGCTAAGAAACATTAATCTTTGAAATTTCATACAATACATTCATAATAAGTTTCTATGGCCATGACATATTTCATTTATAAAGAAAAGAAGAGGAAATGCTCCACTCACCGGGGAAGGAGCCATGTACATGTAGCCCCTTTCGTGTTTACTGTAGCATAGCATAAAGACTCTTATTTCAATTCATTTCCTCAAAATATCTTGTTGTCTATATAATTTATATTTTCGCAACTTTCGGATCATTACGCGTCATTGACTTTCCTCTTTTTCCACTTACTTATTGCACGTCCCAACTTGCTTTGTTATTGACCATGTAGTTCATTAATCCTCTATATTAACACATATTTACTCTTTAAAGTCATATCTCATTTCTTTCTTTTTAAATTCATATCAACTCCATAATTTCTTTAACTAAAGAAAGCCATAATATAATTGCTCTTGAAGTCAATTATTCTCTTCATTACCATATGACCACATCTTTAAAATATCAATAACACTTAATATCTTCCATGTCAACAATAGTTATGGCTATTTATATCATTATTCCAAATATTGTGTAAGATGTTCTCTTGTATTTATATTCAACACATTATCGCTCAATAAATTCTAGATCGGAAGAGCGTCGTGTAAACTTGGAAATTGAATCCATATATCTCTAAGCTCCCTTTCATTAAAACCCAAATCAAACTAGTTTATTCATACCTTTGTATGGTTAAAATTAATCTTTGACAATCACCATAATATTCACATCTTCTATCATGGATAAAGAGAACTAACACACTTAATTAATCTCTTTTTGGTCACAAGTCTTATATTTCTTTAAATCTTCAATAGTTCTTCATTCTTCAAATAAATATATGTTTATCACCTTCATATGGTTATCCTAGATGACTTTACTCTATCTTAGAAGTTATAGTAACCGATCACATATTAAAATCTTGAATATCTACTAAATAACAACACTAATTCCTTACCATTAACATTAAATTCTTTCTTAGCCTTTTAACATATTTCCACATTTGCTAATAAATATTAAGTCATCCATTATTTACATTTGTTTTCAACTTCACCAATTTCTCAATTGCCATGACACTATTCCATAAACCATAACATCAACTTATACATACATATATATATATATATATTTCAACTATTTCTTGCACATAAAATTTCATTTTTATACAAACCAATTATAAATTCTTATAATGATATAAAGAACCTTAAATCTCATAACCAATTAATGATTTTATGCCTCTAGCTCTTCCGATCTAAACAAAATTACAACCTAGTATTGTGGACTCCTAAAAATTTCATAAACCCCGATAAAATTTACATTCCTAAACTTATATAAATCCAAGGCATAAGGATCAATAATACTTACTTGGTTGATCTTGACTCTCCTTCTTCCTCTTCGTAAGATTCTTCCAATTTTTTTTCTCTCGGGCGCCAGAGCCACGCTACCTTTCTCTCTTTTCTTTCTTTATTTTATTTTATTTTTTGTTTGTTGATTTGTTCTATATAATATATATATATATGCATATAATGTCAAATGGGCCAAGTCCAGTAGAACTCCCTGGAGACGAGTTCTTTCATTTCTTTTTTTTTTTTAATTCTTGTTTTGCCTTTAACAATTTAATCCTTCATCTTATGTTCATATTTAGTTGGGTCCAAAAGTATAAGGAAAATTGAGATGTTACAATACTCACCCACTTCCAAAAGAATTTCGTCCTCGAAATTCAACAACATATGGTCTGAAAATTGGAAATTACTAAGATTACACTTGACCTTCACTCACTCGTGTAATTCTTCTATAGTATGTGGTCTCCAAAAGACTTACTAACGCAACTGTCTTGTTATTCAATATTTATGTTTTAATTTTTAAATTAAGTCTTCCATCTTCATTTCTTAGATTCCATTTGTGACTTGCATAATTTATTAACTTAATGACTTCACTCATATGTATTAACTACTTTTTATTTGAAATCTTTTCGCTACATTTACCTCCCCTGCTATCATATTCCTCATAATCATTCCAATTCTCAGTTAATCTTGTAATGAATCATGATATCATGTTTCTGTCATAGTTATATTCTTCTAGCTTATTCTTTAATTCTAATTTCATATAATACTCATGTTTAACTCACTCAATTCATAGATATAAGTTGTTCACTTTGTAGTTACCCCTAATATCCCTTCATCTCGTAAGCTATTGTGGCCTCATTTTTCCAAAATCTCAGTAACCATTATTACTCAAATTCAGCTATATTTAGCCTTTTTTAATTCATACTTACACCATGATTCCAATTATGTAGAATATGACTTCATGTTCACTAGCTACATGTTCGTAAGTAATTCTCGTAAGAAGACTCTTGTAGGTATTCATAGTTCTAAGCTTCTAGACCCCGTCATGACCAATGATAAGAATTAATAGGAATGGAGGAAGGATTAAAGTAGTTTGGAATGTTTTAACTCTTGATTCCTTTACCAAAATTTTGTGAAGACAACATGAGCGAAAACCAGAACTACTGGCACTTCAATTAGACTGGATAGAAGAATATCATTAGTGAATTTCTATGCTCACTTGAGGCCTTAGGATCACCAAAAATTGAGAACAATAAATAAATGCACTAAAAGATGATGGCAACTTTGGGTAGATTTAATAGAAAAGAACTGTTACATGGTGGAATCCAATGAAATAACAACTCATGTAAGCAACAAGTGGAGGGTAAAGAAACTGAAAATGTGTTTTAAGTGCTCATCTTCTCCCACGTTACAAGGTTAGGTTTAGTCTATATGAGGACATGTTTATAATCAACAGTATTATGGTGGAAGAATTTCGAACATCAAAGTTTTGATCAGGCGATTGAAACACGTAGAAAATTTAATATCTTATTCAAAGGTGTCTTGGCTACAAGATATTTAACTTGGGAACCTTCTTCAAGTTATATGCCACATGAAATTGGAAAAAAAATCAGACCAATTCGATCATTTGGGCAACTTGTATAGAACTTTCTAATCCACAATTCATACAAAGAATTCAGGACATTAGTAATGAATGAGAGCATCAAATTGTACAACTGGAGCTTCTATATAATATAATAGAAAAGAACTGGTGCTGAAGAAACTGTAACCAAAGAATTGGATAACATTCATAGAGCAGTTTAAAATAGGAGAAGAAAGAGGTCATGAACATGTTGCCTTGCTTAATTGAAGCTCCAAGGGACATGAAGAAAATAAAAGATGTCTGACACTCTTAACGAATCTTTTGAGTCATATGGTTTAAACAAATGAAACGATGTTTTATTTGTAATTTCGTTTCTTCAATCTTTAGGTACTTCAACTTCAATGAAGTGGATGACTATGTATTTATACAGCAACTATACTGTTTTACAATTTCTGAAACTTTCATAGTCAATTTTGCAATCTCAGAGCTTCGGGACTGACTTGCAAGGTTATAGGAATATGGAAACTTGTAATTGATAAATTTGGTAGTAATCATGAGTATTCTGATGTCAACAAGGATGAATCTCTACACATAATAGGAGTTAGAATCACATCACATGATAGAAACTCGAAGAGCAAAGCCTGCACAAAATTTTACTAAATATTGAGTCTGAGAACCTTGTAGGACATCTAGTCTCACAAGATCAAAATTTGGTTATAGAAGTCATTAAAGGCATTCCTTGTTCTCAAGAATGGTCTTGCGATAATCAATTTCAAGTTCAAAATCTATGCAAGTTCTTTACAAAGAAGGATATATTAAAAAGGTAAGAAGGACAACATTTGGCAACATGGAGATGAAGTAGAAACTGATTTATCTGGGGGTTCTTAGTGGTTGAAGAAAGCCCTTAGGATAACATTATAATGGAATATATTTCAGAGGCTTGAATCAGGAAAGCCAGGTTTTGCCTAATCTGAGACAATATTTACACTTTTCAAGATATCTTTAAAGCACTGAATGGTCATGAGCATGGACTTTACAAAAAAATTTGAGAATAAGAACCCATGTCATCGGGTATGGTAAGAACATACATCTATTGGAGATCGTCCTTTCACTTCTCATAGCTATCATTTACTTGCCTTATTTTTGTTTCTAAGATGATATTTATAAATTCATTCTATCTAGCATCCCTTTATACAAGAACGGATGGTATGCATCGTAGAACTTCCACATGATGAAATGGATTAATATATTTCATTAGTACAAATTGCCCCAATTGCATACTCTTTTCTAAACTTCATTCGTCATATATATCATGCGAATTTTCATTAATTACATATCATCATAAACTAAATCATACACTTCATCATCTTCTTTATCATTACCTTTATGGGAAGCAATGGAAGTTTGAGGCAACACCTCTTATACCTGTGAGCCTTGTCACCACATTACATGATTATCTAAATCTATGACATGAGCATGCTAATGTAATGCAACATAAATACCCTAGCCTCGCTCAGATACCAAAACTGACACGCCACACTCCCAGCATCTCTAACTTACTAGAAGTGTAAAGTGCACCACGATAAATTCTAACTAGAAGTCAAAATTTACCGTCAAGGCTCGCGCACATACTCATGATCCTAGAAAATATTCGACGGCATCTCCCCTATTTTAGTAACAAAACCAACTTGTATCAATTTCTAATGTCAACACATCAACCTCCCACAAACTAATAATTTCTCATTATAAGCAACATCACCTCATAGATCAAGTAATATACTAAACCAAACATGATTCATCCAATTTCCAACTATATGCTAATAAACTTATACATGTCAACCTTATAAATTATAGGATTAGCAAATCTTATAGAAAATCAATTTCATTTAGTGGTGGCTCAATTCTTGATAGCAGGCTCAATACTAATGTGTTGCCCAAACATCCAAGTACTACCTTCAAAGAAAATCATTTGAAAAACATGTGAGTTAATAAGCCCAGTGGGTGGAGTTTTATAATTAAGCATGCTATGGAATCGAAACATAACTTTTATAAAATCTCAAATAAAACATTCAAGTGCACTTGGGAATTTCCATGACTTTAAATGTAAATTTAGCATAACATCAATATTTGTAGAATCATCACATGTTGGAAAACATTATGAATATCATTTCACTTCATAATCATTATAAAATTCACTAGAAAACATCATGAACATCATTCATTTAACAATCATCATGAAATTCACTAGAAAACATCATAAAATCATTTCATTTCAAGATCATAATAGAATTTTTCCCAAAGAGTATCCAACATCTCATGATCATAATATCAAGTCATACGCGCGTAGACATCAGCTTGACCATAGGTATCTTATGACCCCTTCACCCTAGGCGGCACAACAACCAGCCTGAGTCATAGCTAGCACATAGGCCACTTCGCTTGGGCGGCGTTCATTTGGTCAGCTTGAGTCATAGGCCTCTTCGCCCATAGACGGCATAGTCATAATATTGGATACAAATTTGGGGTTTTCATGCATCATAATCATGTTTCAAATCAGCTATTTCTCTAAAAAAATCGTGAAGCATGATAAGCTATATACATTTTCTCTAAAAATCATGGCATCATGTTTGCACAAAACTCCTCATAAACTTTTCCAAGAGAAATCCACATAACTTTTCTAAGAAACATCAATCTTTGAAATTTCATAGAATACATTCATCATAAACATTGCAAGTTTCTGTGAAATCAAAGCATGGCATATTTCATTTAGAAAGAAAAGAAAGAGAAAGACTCCACTGACCGGCTAAGTAGCCATGTACAAGTAGCCCCTTTCATATTTCTTGTAGCATAGCATAAAGACTCTTATTTCAATTCCTTTCCTCAAAATATCTTGTTGTCTATATAATTTATATTTCCGCAACTTTCAAATCATTCCTTATCATTGACTTTCCTCTTTTTCCATTTACTTATTGCACGTCTCAACTTGCTTAGTTATTCACCATATAGTTCATTAATCCCCTATATTAACACACATTTACTCTTTAAAGTCATATCTCATTTCTTTCTTTTTAAAGTCATATCAACTCTATAATTTCTTTATCTAAAGAAAGCCATAATATAATTGCTCTTGAAGTCAATTATTATCTTCCTTACCATATGATCACATCTTTGAAATATGAATAACACTTAACACCTTTCATGTCAACAATAGTTATGGCTATTTATTTCATTATTCCAAATATTGTGTAAGATGTCCTCTTGTATTTACTTTCAACACTTTAAAGCTCAATAAATTCTCCTTTTCAATTAAACTTGGAAATTGAATCCATATCTCTTTAAGCTCCATTTCATTAAAGCCCAAATCATACTAGTTTATTCTTACCTTTGTATGGTTAAAATTAATCTTTAACAATCACCTTAATATTCAGATCGGAAGCATAGATAAAGAGAGCTAGATACACTTAATTAATCCCTTTTTGGTCACAAGTCTTATATTTCTTTAAATCTTCAGTAGTTCTTCATTCTTCAAATAAATATATGTTTGTCATCTTCATATGGTTATCCTAGAGACTTTAGTCCATCTTAGAAGTTGTAGTAATATTACATATTAAAATCTTGAATATCTACTAAATAACAACACTAATTCCTTTCCATTGACATAGAATTCTTTCTTAGCCTTTTAACATATTTCCACATCTGCTAATAAATATTAAGTCATTCATTATTTGCATTTATTTTCAACTTCACCAATTTCTCAATTGCCATGACACCATTCTACAAATCATAACACCAACTTTATATATATATATATATATATTTCAACTAATTCTTGCACATAAAATTTCATTTTTATACAAACCAATTATAAATTCTTATAATGATCTAAAGAACCTTAAATCTCATAACCAATTAATGATTTTATGCCTCTAGAACATGTATTAAATAAAATTACAACCTAGTATTGTGGATTCCTAAAAATTTCATAAACCTTAATAAAATTTACATTCCTAAACTTATATAAATCCAAGGCATAAAGATCAATAATACTTACTTGTTTGATCTTGGCTCTTCTTCTTCCTCTTCCTAAGATTCTTCCAATTTTTTTTTCTCTGGGCGCTAGAACCACGCTGCCTTTCTTTCTTTTCTCTCTTTATTTTATTTATTTATTTATTGTTTGTTTGTTGATTTGTTTATTTGTTCTATATAATACACACACATATAATGCCAAATGGGCCAAGCCCACTCAAACACCTTGGAGACGAGTTTTTTCATTTTTTTTTACTCTTGTTTTGACTTTAACAATTTAATCCTTCATCTTATGTTCATATTTAATCAGGTCCTCATTTTTCACTGTATCACATCGAGCAAAAGTATAAGGAAAATTGGGACGTCGCAACCATTTATTCCATTTCATCCTCATTTTTTCTACATCATCTCACATGCCAAGTCTGAAATCATACATTCATCCCCACATTCTACATTACTATTTTATCATTATTTTTGAATTTATTTCTATCTTTCTCCTCTTTTTTTTTCAGTTTTCCCTCTTTTTTCCTACACATCTTTCAATTCCTCTTCAGTTAAAATAATATACTTTTTTATACCTTTCTCCTCTACATGACCCAAGACGACACCACAAGCGTTGGAGATGCGCTCAATAGCCAATGTCATGCATTTTCCCCCAAAAAACGCAACAGAAAGACTTTCATTTTTCTAATGACTATTTCGACACTATTTGACACTATTATGCTGCCAAATGCTTACACCATGTGGTTTCTTTCACATCTAATGATACACTAAAAAACTTCCTATGCATACCTCCTCAATATTCTCTTTATCATGTGAATTGACTCAAAATGCAACACATCATATTTCCTCCAAAAAATCTCATAAAAATCTAAAAAACTAAAGCCCATGTCCAAGACCTTCAAATAGTGGGATCGGGTTTAAAAAATAGAAAATCAATAAATTCTATGACCTAAAGGGAAAAACCAGCAATTGCTTCTAACAAAGCATTTTCAAGAACAACAAATTTAAGGGGAAAACGAAATTGAGAGTACATTGCCTAATTCTTTTGAAGGTGTTTTTTTACTAAGAGAGCACAGTCACAATGTTTGTGCCTAGAGAGATCAAATTTTAGGTAGCGATTTTACCTGCTTTCAAACCAAACTAAAAATGATAAAGAAAGGGGGGGGAAAGACTTAACCAACAAGGAAACTGGGAAATATATGGTGATGAAAAAATAGAAAGGCAATTTTCTAGAGTCTAGGGTTCCAATATAAAGAAGATATGAAGTAAACTATAAAGAAGGGGAATAGATTATCCCATACCATCCTAAAGGTGGAAGGCGAACAACAGTAATTTGGCGCTCCCGATGCTGTCGAACACTGTCAAAGGAGGTCTATTGTAACACTCCAAGTATTTCTCTACGTTAATAGTGGCATCTTAGGAATAATATTTGATTTTCAACTCTAAGTAATCGATGAATAAATCTTATAATTGGATGACTAATCGAGGCATTTTATAAGAATTTGAAGACAATTTGTTTGTTTGATGATTACTCGAATGTATGTCAATAATCCCATCGGTTATGGAAAATTTGCTAAAAGAACGGCTAAGCTTAATCGGGTAGTAAATTTTGAGACTGAAAAGATGCTTAAAGTAAAGACGTGATATCACTAGTATAGTCAGAAATATGAGGACTTAATTATAGAGTTCAATAGCTTAAAGGGTTTACTAAGAAATAAAGGAGAAAAATCTAAAAACATTTGTATCCAATGGACATCTCCCACATGGATTGAATCTTTAACCCACACTTGGCATCTTGAGTTACAAGAAAGAATTCTCATCCCTCCAATTTTACTCATTGTTATAGGACAAGTGGGAGCTTTTACATTGGTGGAACTCAAAAAACTCTTAGAAAACAAGAACGAAAATTCGTCCATAAATGGTGCATGGTTTTGAACTCTCCCAAAAGACCTT
>CAVNYN010247605.1:0-20009 GCA_963692815.1 Nyctanthes arbor-tristis
TCCATTCCCAAAATTATGTCAAAAGTCTTTCATGTTTATTATGCGTAAATCAGCCTCCAAGTTCTTTCCATCGATTCCTAGCTTCACACCCTTAGATATCTGGTTAGTATTTATGGTTCCTCCTGAGGGAACACTAACCTCTAAGGTCTTATTCATATTATGATTTCCAGTCTTATTATGGAAGCTAGCAGATATTTATGTAGGGCACTCACTAGCCATATGCCTGGGTTCCTTGCACCTATAGCATTTCCTTTTTCTGAGCAAGCATTCCCTCTATGGTTCTTTCCATATGTCGGGCAAAGAGGCTTAGCCTCTGGCACTTCTGTCTTTCGTTTCTTATCTTGATGTTTGCCCTTTCCCTTGTTCTAACCATCCCATTTCCTTTTACCCAATGTCTTTGCAGGTTTATCTGTTGGTTTTTCCACCTCCAAGTTGGCATACACGGCTTGTGCCCGCTCCACTACTCGAGCATACATCAATGATTAACTCAAGAATTTGCTTGCGAATATTTATCTCATATCATTTATCCATGATTCATAATCCCAACATAAAAACATTAAGACGTAGTATAAAATCAAATATCAACTTTATTGCCAAATCCCAAACTCTTATAAGACAATGTTTAAACAATATCAATTACTAAAAATGAATCCAAAATAAATTTGGAAATCCTCCTCTAAATTGTTCCATAATAACTAGAATGAAATCATATCTATCATTTGCCTACTCATCATCACTATCACTACTATCATCGCTAATAACAATGATATTGCTACATATGGCTGATGTTTATGAAGGTAAGTTACAGAATAGGGTTCATAAATGATTCTTTGGTTTGATATAGGTTAGTGTTTGATATTGAGAAGCCCATAGCATAACGTCTCTTGGCCAAGACATGGGAATTGTAATTTTGGGCTCTTAGGCTTATAGTAAGTTGCTAATTATTTGTTGGGCTTTGGTATGATTACATGTTGGGCCAACTTATATTTATTTCATGTATTAGAAATTACTTCTTGAATTGGACTAAACTCATTTAATTAGTTTAGTTGAGTCCAAGAAAAATTTTATGAGTTAATTGTTTGATATTCATCTTTCAAATAATTTTGTATTAAGCTAGACAAGTGCTCATATGAAAATTGCAAAATTTGGAGTAGTTAGTAGCGACACAAATTAATTTTATAAGAAAATTTATCTGTAGAAAATTTTCCTGGTTGCTACATACCCAGTTATGATGAAGGATGGAAAAATCTGAAATACCTGGCTGTCATTACTCCTCACGATTGCTTTCAAGAGGTAGCATATTACGTATACTCTAAATAACGACAAAGTGTCCTCCTTTCTTCAAATATTTTTGCACATATCTTATGCTTTAATCATATTTGATTAATTCAATAAAAATGAGTTTGAAATGTAGAAATGATCTTTAACAATAGCTGGTCAAAAAATCATCATAAAGAAGTCACCTTCTCAATCTCTAAGTTAAACGTTCTGAATCTCCCTTAAATTCATTTGACTAATACGCTCTAGGTTTAAGCTCGTCACTGTTCTAAGAATATAATTTTGAGGGAAATCTGACACATCATATCCTAATCAAATGGAAATTTAGTTATTTAGTTTGTTAGGTTAAGTGCAAATTCAAATAAATTGTACTCACTCCGTCCCAAGAATATATTCCACTTTTCCTTTTCTGTATGTCTCAAATTATATTTCCCTTTCCTTTTTAGAGGTGAACTAAAATTTTCTTGTTGTATCATGCCCTTATTTAATGTTTTTGAAATTAACCACACTAACAATATATGATCAACTTAGTTATGTGTGAACTAATCAACTGTTCATAAATAAAGAAGGGTATTATAGGAATTCTATAGGTTAATTTTACTTTTCCAAGTACATTAATCACTTTTTCTAAATTTGTGTGAAATTTGGAACGGAGGGAGTGTATGTTTTTGAGTTTATGGATAATGGGGTCAAACCACCAAGAAATCGATATATGGATACAACTTTACTTAATATATAATTGAAAGTTTAAGTGTAGGAATCATTTACACTTTTATTAAATACGCTTAATTATTTATCTAATAAACAACTATATTTTGTTTTGTTGTTTTGTTTTGTTTTTTTTGGTTTTTTAAATGGGAGAAAAGGGGATTTTTGTTTATGTTTTATTTAACTGTTTCAATCTTGAAACTTTCAGCTATCCTAATTTAAAAGTTCAAACAGACTTGGATAAGAACAAGGAGCATGTTCTTTTAATCTTCTAATGGCATTTTATAAATGGTGTCTCAACATTTTATGGTGTCTTAACATTTTATAGTTCAATACTAATGTAATCGCATCAATAACGACAACCCGAAATTTACTGAATCAGAACTGTGGAACATTGAGAATTGATAAATGGAAATTATATTCTGGAGGTAACTTTCTTCTTGTACTATTAGTGTACATGGATAGGAAATATGTGGCCTTTAACATCAAAGAGTAATTTGTATGATAAATCATGTAACATTCGTGCCAAGTCTCATATGTCTATACAATTGGTTTGATGAGTGGTTGCCATACGGACTTAACCATCCTTGATTAATTAATTAATCATTATAATAAAATCTACCACCTAGTATGGTTGGTTTTATTTACATTAGAGCTTAAGAATATTGCAGTTTTGGACAACCATCAGATGTGCAATGGTTGCTTGTGTAAGTAAAGTTTGGAAAACTGGCATATAGAGGGCTTCAAATGCTCATCAATCCCCTAGGGGCAGAATTGGGTTGGGAATTATATGTTCTACTTCAATTTCATTCAACGATGCTCAGAGTGTAATAAACCAATGAGAAATTGGGTATTCATTAAAAAAGCCGGAAACATTTTACAAAACATAATTATTCAATCCTAAACAAAACTTGCTAGGATTTCTTATCCTGAGGTAATTAAGATCCATGAATACTTTATTGTGCCATAACTCAAAAATAGCCTAGCAGATACTAAATTGTAGACATCTGTTATTCTCCTCGATTACACGTTCGACCTTTTAACATAGGTGTCTTGTTGTCCCTATCCACAATACAACTGTTGCTTTTACCATCGACGGTGTTGTGAAATCATCACTTGAATAAAGAAACTTCAGGGTAGCAAACACTTGAGGATGCATAATACATTGGGATAGCATTTGTTAAGAAACTGAAATCAAAACAAAAAGATAAAAACAAAAGATACAATTAAAGTACAGAATGATGAAATTTTGTTAATCCCATATACCTTCTCATCTTCGTCACCCGATTTCTCCATTTTAGATAAAATATCAGATTCTTGGTTCCCATTGTCATGGTGACAATACTTAGAAATGATATTTGGATCGTCAGACAACCTCATTACAGTGTAAACATCATTATGAACATTAGGGTTCTTCAGCTTCACCAGAACTTTGAACAGAACCTTTCGGTCTAACAAAGTCTGAATTTCGCTAGGAATGGTCTCTTGAGCACGGTTCTGTAATTCAAGTGCAATCAAGTAACATTCATTTTCCCGTCAGATTAAACTATATATATTTGAGGAGACATATCTTTCTAAATGCATTTAAATAAATAGCTCATTCGCCATGTCAACAATAAAACTAGCAGGTATTCAATTAGCACACATTTTCTTCTCATATTAAGCTACATGTATCTCAGGACACATTTCTTTCAAGTGCATTTAAATGAATACCTCATCCTTATGTCAACAATTAAACCGGAAGTCCGCCGTATTAGATCGGCAGATTGAGGGCCCCATAGCATAAATGATGCATTTCCAGTACCATCAATGACCCTAACCTGGAGCTTAAACCTGTAGGTTTATCGAGATAATAACTCTAGGCTCTTTTGGGACAAATCAACATATTAATTGATTAATAGAATGGATGAATACCTTGGTTCCCCTTTTTTGTCAAAGCGATTATATTTCTCACAATAATACCTTTTATTGTCCCTTTGAAGCTTTTTTTACACTGTTTGCAAGCAAGATACTACCAGTCAATGTCGTTCTCTATTGAAACAATAGTAGCGAGAACCCGGAAACTCCCTTCCTAAAATTTAAGGCAATCTGTATAAACTTCTTTGTTATTCTATTTTACAATTAAGAATAACAAGTTGGGCACATAAACCTCTCCATTATCACATAGTTGAGCAACTATCCAATGCGCACTGCTTTGACTCTCAAGGTTGCCAGACATACGAAGACCTGGATGATAACTGGTTTATTCCAAGAAGGCATCCATTCCTTCCAATTCTGTTAAGGATGTTCAAAATGCAATAAAGAATAAATTAAGCACATTAAAAATAATAGAGGAATATGACACTACATGCCTTCCACAAACATCCTTAACCTCTTCATTGTCATCATTGATCAACATGTTTGTAGCATGGTAGATGTCGGAAACACTCATCTTGCCTAACTATATATAGGACATACATTAAGTCGGATAGGGCATGATAATATAAAAGGAAATTATAACTCATATGAAATTGACTAAAAAAAAAATCGCCTTTAAATTTTTTAGTCCTACACATCTGCAATACTAGAACCACAGGTCCTTCCTCATGATTTTTCTCATGGTTTTCCAAGTAGCTACTCAAGGCATCAACATATTCACCCCACATGCTGTTGGATAAAATTCAACATGTGGGGCCACACTTATAATATTAATGTGCAGTTCTATCCTAAGGTGTAGCCAATTAAAAATGATCTATAAAGTTTTGTGGCTACTGGGTATTAAAGTGACATGGAATTAATGTGTAGAGACCGATTTTGTATTTCTAAATTGTTGAAGGGGCCGATTTGAAAATACTATAAAGTTACATCAATATATAAGTCATGGTCCTTAATTGAACGTAGGGTTTTCCATTTTCTCTACCTCCCCATCAATAGAGAGAATCCATAAGGAAACTATGAATCAATTGGAAGTTCATAACTTGTCAGATCAAGAAATCAGTCGATTCAGGTACGCTTCGGCAATCTCCATATTGTATTCTCTTTTATTCAACGTGAGATTTAGAAATCATGTCTAGATTTTTGGATTTAACTATGGTTTTGCATAGTTTCATTTTGGTAATTTATTCTACACCTCTGTCTTCTGGAATTTACATAGAAATAGTAACACATAAGAAAAATACAAATAAGAATACTTGTACAAATATAATTTTTAAGGAATAGCAAGAACATAAGCTATCTTACTCTAAATTCTACCGCTTAATATTTATTATCTTAGTTGACCGTCCAAAGAATTCATTTGTTTGTGCAGTGTCCTTGGCAACATTTTTGCCAATAACACTGTACAAACACAAAATAAAGAAGTTATCATTGTATAAGATTATAAGTTATATAGATTATTGAACCATCTAAAGATATTATATTATACCAAACAAATTTGAGTCATCATCAGGAAGATTCTGAATTTCATTGTATGATTTGAAAATATACATCTGCTGCGGGATATCTTCAGATCGGATCTCAAAAACATGTGTCTGGTTCATGAAGTTGAGTTTGTATGCATGGCTGCTTGTCTTATACTTCATTCTGTTTTGGCAGACCAAAAAGTTCCGCATTGCATAGGTAAGACCCTCATGAAGCAAAGGTTTAAACTTATGGACCAAGGATCGCTTCACAGATGCATGGATACGATCACCCTATATATGAAACATGGTATATAATAAAGTACAGAAAGAATAAGGGGAATTATATTCTCACCACAAGAATTTATGCTCCCACCACATTTTAGTCCAACTACAAATAAGTTGTGTTTTTAATCACCACACCACATTATATTTACATTATTAACCCACATTTTGAAAAAGTAATAAAAATAGTAAAATCAAAATAATAATCCCGACCAAAGCTGAAAAGAAGAATCCGTCAATCTTCCCCTCCAACACCAAGAATTGAAGCTTTCTTCTACTGCCTCATTTCCTCTCCACTTCTGATCCCCTCACACCCCTCACACCCCTCTGAGCCTTTTTGCATCTCTCTCAGTAAAAGAACAGGCGACATTCTTTCTCTCACAATTTCCTAATTATCTCCATGCTACACTACCATACAACCCTCTGTGGAAGACGAAACCAAAGTGCATCTTGGCACAAAAAACAAAATTGGCCATCAAGCATCTTTGTTCGGTGAAAGAAGCATTCTTTCTGTTGGCTTAATTTTTATGGTTATTTGACTTTGTATTTTGGTGGGTTTTCCTTAAATATTAATTAAAAGAATTCGTTTCTTGATTTTATACGTATTCATTTAATTCAAAGGTTGGCTGCTTGCTCCAGTTAACTCCTTTGCTAGATTGCATCATATTCTAATCCCAACGACCGCTAAGTTTGTAATAGATTATGCCCTCCTCTATGCACACCACAAATTGATGTTTGCCCTCTAATGACGCACCCCTTGTAGCCGCCACTCTTCCATCGAGATGTGAAGAATTTTTGCTAGTATAAAACATAAAGATTCGTGGTGTAAGAGGGGAAAAATATTTATTAAATATATTAACCAAAAACAAAAGAAGATCAAAGAAAAAAGGCATGTAACTTTGTTTAGGGATATTTAAGTGAATAACAAAATGTGGTGTGATAATACGTTTTTGTGGCGGGAATATAATTCCCCAAAGAACAAAAAAGAATACACATGCCGATTGCAATGGATGGACATACTAAAAACGGTTGAAGAATTGAATTAAGAGGGGCCAAAAAAAAAAAAAAAGTACAAGCATCAAATCTATACCTCTCTATCTTGGCATACAAATTCAACGCTAGAAGGCCCGTTAGAGTCCATAAGCTGGGACCGTTAGAGTCTCCATAAGCTGGGACCTCATACAATCGAACCACTCGAACCTTCAAAGTCCACTGAGTTTTGGTGGGCTCAATGTTGCAGAGTAGATTAAAAAAGGGTCCCATTGAATTATGATGTGTTTTGCAAATAGGTAAAAAGAACTCTGTGAATTGATTGAGTTTAAAGATTAATGGTACACACTATTTATAAGACATCTGGATGAGTATCTATCCATTCTTCAAATCCAAATTATAAAATTCAAATTTTGAAAATTGAAATGATTCCAATTTGAGGATAAGGATAAAATAGAATATCATAGTAGTTTGGAAATTGAAATGATTTCAATTTGAGGATGAGGAATTTGAACTTGAATGTGAATTTTAAGGATGATGGCAAAATAGAGGATCGAACATTTTAAAATTCAAAATGGAGATGGGAAGTCAAGGACTTAATTGCATGATACTTTTCTTGGAGAAAAAAAAGGAGGGTTTAACAGAATGATTAACTATAGGTGGTCTCTTGAATTTAGAATTAGGAATATTTGGACAGGGAAATTCTTGTTGACAATTCAACAAAATAAGATTAATGTTAGGACAAAAATTTTGTCAATTGACAAAATAAAAAAATGAAAATGGTATCAAATAAGTTGTAAGTAATTGCCAAAAAGCCAACATCTACATACAAATAAGTTGTCAATAAGTAGTCAATAATTGATGGCACAATTACAAGAAAGATATGAAGTTAATGACCATTACTTAATACTAGTTATTTCACCTATGCATTGCACAGGATGATAATAATAGATGATATAACTAATTCAAGAAGATTAAAATGATAAAACTATAATATTTGATTGTTTATGTGTGTGTAAAGAAACACAATATAGATGCTACCCGTAATATGATATCTTTCATTAACGAAGATAAAAAGTGATCTGCACAAAAAAAATCTAAGAAAAACAATGAAGAAAACTTTTGGAGTTTGTATTAGACTGTCATTGTATAATGCACGGGAAATATGTTACATCCGATAAATATAGCTATAATAAATGATGAACTATAATACATGTCTTATAGTAGAATTTGTTGTTTAGCCATCTTTAATACAGATCATAATTTTCAGACCTTTTCAATTTAAAACCCTCGAAACATTTATATAAAATTGCCTATGAGTGAACACCAACTTTTTCTACATAATACACATGTTGTTTATTGCCACGTTTGTTTTTTTTTTTTTTTAACCTTTGTAATATGTTTTAATAATATCTAATTTTTCATAACATACACCTTCCACAAACTAAATATTTTAATATGCTAACATCATTTAATCAATGTTTAAAGAACTTAACCCTCATGACCAAGTCAATTGGAAAAATCAGAAATTGGCTAATACTAGAACTAATTCGGAAAACAATCCGACGGTGTGAAAGAAAGATGAATATGGTTCATCGGTTCACAATAAATTTTTTTTCAATAACGATATATTAAAATTTTGAACTTTTTGAAAACTCAAGGCCCATAAGTAAGGCCTTATTATGCATTACTCATCTTAAAGTATCTTAATATAGGTATACATACTCAATTCTTTTCACTAAATAATCAATCTAGAGTTCCTTTTCTATTCTCACTGTCACATTTCCAATGGACCTTGTATTATAATACTCAATCGTTTTTGTATATATAAAGAAAAACAATATAGATACTACTTATAATACGATATCTTTCATTAATGAAGATGAAAAATGGTTTACAAAAATAAAGGGAAAACAATGAAGAAAATTTGCGAATACTAGAACTAATTCAAAAAAAATCTGACGGTTTGAGATAAAGACGGACACGGTTCACCAGTTTACCATAAACTTTTTTCAATAATGATTTATTAAAATTTTAAACTTTTTGGAAGCTCAAGGCCTATAAGCTAATGCCCTATTATGCATAACCCTTCTCTAAGTAGTTTAATATTGGGATACGCCCTCAATTATTTTCACTAAATAACCAATGTGAGACTCTTTTTCTATGCCAAATGTCATATTTTCGATTACTCTTAAAAATGAATAAAATTTAAACTTTTTTTCACATTATAAAAAAATTATAAAATCAAATTTTTTTTATACATTATTTTAGGTAAAGATTAATTTATTTCAATTCTTTAATTAAAATCGGTCCGATGACGTTGAACTGTTAGCTTTTCTAGTTCGGTGACTAATCTGATTTTCTGAATATTTGTGAATACTGAAATCAATCTGGAAAACAATCTGACTGTATGAGATAAAGATGGATATACTTCATCGCTTCACAATAAAATTTTTTTCAATAATAATCTATTAAAATTTTGAATTTTTTGGAAACTCAAAACCCATAAGTTAAGGCCTTATTATTAACCCGTTTCTATGTAGCTTAATATAGGTGTAGATCCTCTATTTTTTTCACTGAATAACTAACGTAAAATTCTCTTGTTATGCACAAAGTCATATTTTCGACGGCTTTTAAAAAAGGAATAAAATTTTAACATTATTTTAGGTAAAAATTAATTTTGTTTTCAATTATTTAATTAAAATCGGTCCGGTGACCTTGAATTGTTAGCTTTTCAGATTCAATGACAGGTCTGATTTTCTCAACATTGGTGAATATTGGAACCAATCTGAAAGTTATCCGATGGTGTAAGATAAATTGAAACAAAAACTTAAGAAAACCGATCGAAAGTAAAACTGTCTAAGATAAGAAGTGGAAAATTTAAATGTAGAGTGAGAGAGATTTGAGAAAGTTCTTAGATAGAATGAGTTATATTAGAAGAAAGAAGAAAATGTGGATAAAGAAAGGGAGATATTTTTGGATAAAATGAAATATGATTTGGTGATTGGAATAAAAAATTGAAAATATAGTGATAATATAAAAATGGGAAATGAAAGATAAAAAGGGAATCTATAAATTGGTAATAAATTAAAAAGGTAAATAAAATTAAAAAGTAAAATAGAAATCAATGGCTAAGATTAGTAGAGTAAACCAAAGGCCAAGATGAGATATTCCGATTTAGCAAGTGTTTTTGAGCGGGAAAAAGTGAAATGGAAACTATCCTATTTTTAAGTATATATAGAACCACTAGGAAATATTATATTTTAGCTTGAAAGAGAAAATTATTGTTTATTATTTCACATCTTTCATATTATCATGTGTCAATAGTATTAAAATTTCATATTGGAACTGTTATCCCGAGGTTATTAAATTTTTATTTATCTCTCTTCATAATCTTTATTAACAATGGACCCGACACATTGAATGATATTTCTTGGGTCTCATGATTTTCTAATGATAATCTAACTTTACAGTGAAATCTCTTTTGTCAGAGAAGATTCTCCTATGACTGAAGTCGAACCATGTATCCCTTTCAACTCTGAGATAAGGTTGCATGGACTTCTTCACCATTTCATCTTATTAATTAACATTTAACAAAATGCTAAGTGCATTCCTTTTTACCAAGAAAATTTAGGACAATTCGTATAATAATTGTCCCAGTAACAATATTATCTCAAAGTCACCCAGATTTCCTAGTTGGGATTAATTAAAATCACACTTGTTCCTTTCTCGATATTGATAATTAACTTTTACAAGCGTGATAAATGGCTTATATGTGGTAAGTTTCATGAGATATGGTTGGTACAATTTTAAATTGACTTGAAGTCATCAAACCCAAGATTGTTTTAGTACTATAATTTGAGATTGTGCAGGAGAATGGACTTCATGTCAGCTTGCTAGATCAGAATTTCATCCTTTGATTCTCCAAATTTTCAGTGCCAATCATTTGAACAATTCTATCTACATTAGTATCGCCTATGACGAATCAAGATTTTGACTCTACAAGGACAAGAGCACACAAGCTTACAAAATATAGGACTACATCTAGGTGAACTGCATTTAAAACAAGCTCATAGAAAACTATAAATGTGCTGTACATCAAGTCAACAAAGAAATGAAGAACTATTAGTCTGAGCTCTTAGAAACCAAAATTGATCATCAGACACGATAGAACTGAAATCAAATCAAGATTTAGATCTAGCTAAGGAGAAAACACGCATCACAAGGAATGATATTATTGCAAAAACTAACAACCTAAGAAAAAGAAAAATAGTTACAAGATATTAATAAAAACTTTTATCATTGATCGAACGTCTCCTTCAGGAAACAAGGTTAAATTGGTCATTAACCATGTAGCACTGATTAAGCTAAGTTTAATTTATTTGCAATAACAAAATAAGAACTCCCAAATCTCGATATGTTCTTCATAACTATTTTCATCCTGAGCAAATGAGGGCAGCAATAGAATGATTTTGGGTATAAAATTTAGTGAAATCTCATGATAAACAAAAAAAGCAAACCTCTTGCTTTTCTTCATTATTATGAAACACAGATTCTTATTACTGCTAGTTTGTTTGCTTTGACATTTATTGCAAGAAGAACAAGGTTGAACTATCATTATTGGCTAAAACTAAACAACAAAATAGAGGGAAAAGCACGTTACGTTTTAGCCAAAGCATCTTCTAACAGTTACACCCACTCCAATCATCTCAGCATCTGTCTCTGCTTGCCTGCAATGCAATTCACACAAACAGTCAAGTATTTCAACACTATCAGGTCTCCAAGTCTCTATAAAGAATGGAATCGAAACTTGGAAAAATCAAGCTAATCAGTGAAAAGAATGTAATTAACAACTGACTTACCATCCATGGTGTTCTTTCATCACATAAAAACTTGTTCAATGAAATGCCTCTGAATCCAGCTAAAGAAAAGTTAAATCCTATCAGCAACAATGTTTTGTTCGATGAAATGCCTATGCTACTCATGGCTGCTCAGTGCTTGAATCGAGAAGGGTTTCCAATTTTCATGAATCGAAAAAATGGGTTGCTTGAACCGGAACAAAGAGGAAGAATGATGGAATGGATCTCCAATTTTGGTGATTTCACCGGACGAAGAATAATTGCCACCAAAGGCTCTCCAGGACTGCTCGTTGGCAGAGTATGCTCCAATTAATGGATTTGGAGAGAGGAATGGAGGGATTTTCTACAGGGACAATGAAGGAAATTTGATGCTGGAGGTGATAAACGGGATAGACGGACAGACTATATGAGTTTTTTTGACAGTAGGGGAGAGAACTTCCCCATGGTCGGTGATTCCGATCTGAACTCTATTTCGATCTCATCATTCAAAGAATTCCACTACAAAGATATTGAAGGTTGATTAAAAAATAATAATAAATAAAAGTATTTGTTTGTTAATTAATTGCAAGAAATATTTGGCATGTTATTTGATTTTAGTTTAGACTTAGTCAGAGATTTATGAAGATTTCTATTATCTTTTTGTCTAGTGATTAGATATGAAGTAATGGAAAATAATGTGGTTGAGACTTTCTTGCATCTTTCTATCTTGTGGAAGTAACATACAAGAAAAATAATCTTTCCTGTATTTGTCTTTCTTCCTTTACTTTCTTGCAATATTTTTATTTCTTCTCAAGTTCCCAATATTTCTGGTATCAGAGCACTATTTTAGAGAGTGAGTAGAGAGTGTAAACATGTGAGTTGAGTGAAACACTTTGAGAAAGTTCCACGGCCGGCAACGGTATTGCAATGGATACTGCACAAACACATATTCCTATTTTCAATGGAGAAGGTTATGAATTTTGGAGCATTCTTATAAAGACACTACTCAAATTTCAAGATCTCTAGGATTTGGTAAAAAAGGTTATACAGATCCTGCTGAAAAAGGCAAGTTGCAGGAGAGCAAGAAGAAAGACTCCAAGGCATTAGTGATCACTTAGCAGGCTATCCATGACAATATCTTCTCAAGAATAGCAATAGTGACCACTTTCCAGAAAGCATGATCAGTTTTGAAAAAGAAATTTCAAGGTGATTCGAAGGTTATTGTCGTGAGATTGCAATCACTTTGACGTGACTTTGAAACCTTGTTTATGAAAAGCAGAGAATCAGTTGTTGATTTTTTGTTAACAGCAATGGCAATAGCCTGTCAGATGTGATCTTACGGTGATCAGACGTGTGCTCTTCCGATCTCCATGGTTGAAAAGGTATTAAGAAGCTTGGCTCCAAAATTTGACCACGTGGTTGCTGCAATAGAAGAATCTAAGGATTTGTCAAATTTTTCATTTGATGAACTAATAGGGTCGTGACAAGCACATGAGTCAAGAATAAATAGATCACTTGAAAAGAATGGCGAAAAGGCATTTCAAGTGAAGAAGCAACCACAAAAGCCGGAGAAGCTGAAAGTTCATTAAGTACGGGCTGTGGAAGAGGTGGAAGAGGAAGATACCATGGACGTGGTAGAGGCCGATCTCAGAGGTCGATTCAATGGGCAACAAAAGCAGTCCAGTAAGCAAAGAAACTATAGAAGTGGTATTCAGTGCTATGAATGTAAATAGTAAGGGCGTGTAAAAGCTGATTGTTCATACAAAAATCAACACATGAATTGTGCAACAGGAAATAATGAAGAAAGTAAGCTCTTTATGGCTCATTTTGGCACTAACAATGAGTCAAATGAAGTTTGGTTTGTAGATAGTGGCTGCTCAAATCATATGGCTAGCACAAAATCCTTGTTTAAAGAACTTGAAGTGAGACACAAAAGATGAAGGTGTAGCTTGGTAATAGCAAAAAAATGCAGGTAGAAGGGAAATGTATAGTTAGCATTAAAACCACCCATGGTAATGTAAAAATATTGCATGATGCTTGGTTTGTACCTGATTTGGATATAAATTGCTGAGTGGAGGACAATTAATGGCTGGTGGGTATTCAGTTTTATTTGACAATGATGCATGTTGTATTAAAAAGAAGAAGTCAGGCCATACATTGATCAATAGCAGCATGACTCCAAACAAAATGTTCCCATTGGAAGTTTCACGCAAGGGAAATTTTGCTCTTGCTGTTGATGGAAAAGATGACTGTACTCTATGGCATTTGTGATATTGGCATCTCAACATTAAACGGGCTAAAATTATTAAGTGATAAAGGTATGGTTCTTGGACTACCGAATATTGACTCTATTGAATTATGTGAGAGATGCATATATCGAAAACAAACAAGAAAAACATTTCCTGTTGGAAAGGCTCGGAGAGCTTCAAAGTGTCTTGAATTAATTCATGCTAATTTATGTGGCCCTATGCAAACTAAATCTTTTGGTGAGAGTTGTTATTTTTTGCTTTTTACTGATGATTATTATCGCTTGAGCTGGGTGTATTTTCTAGAAAATAAATCAGAGACTTTTGAGAAATTCAAGCACTTTAAAGTAAAAGTTGAGAAACAAGGTAGATTTTGCATCAAAGCTCTTCGTAATGACAAAGGTGGAGAATTCTTGTCCAAAGAATTCAATTTCCGCAAAGAAAATGGCATTCATAAGGAATTGACAGCTCCTTACACTCCAGAACATAATGGAGTTGCAGAAAGGAAAAACCTAACAGTTGTTGAAATGGCAAGAAGCTTACTACAAGTAAAGGGACTTCCAAATGAATTTTGGGCTGAAGCAGTGGCAACGACAGTATATTTACTGAATATTTCTCCAACAAAAGCTGTTATGAATTGAACTCCATTAGAAGCTTGGCATAGCATAAAACCATATGTAAGTTATTTAAAAGTTTTTGATTTTATTGCTTATGCTTTGGTAAATTCTCATGTTCGTCAAAAACTAGATGAAAAGTTCAAAAAATGTATTTTTATTGGTTATTGTATTCAATCCAAAGCATATAGATTGTATAACCCCTTAATGGCAAGATTTTGATAAGGAGGGATGTAGTATTTGATGAAAAGGGAAGCTGGGATTGGCATAGAAGTGAAAAGAAAATGCAAGAACATATGCCTTTGCTCGATGGAGTCTCCTCAAATGAAAGTCAAGGGCCGACAACAATAAAAACACCAACTATTTCTTCTATCGCATCGCCTATTTCATCTCATTCAGCATCACCAAGCTCTTCATCCAGCCTTGAAGAGTCTTCAGATGAAACACCACCAAGGAAGTCCAGATACTTAGCTAATGTATATGCAACTTATCAATTTGCTCTTACTGTTGCAGATCATATGACTTACGAAAAAGTAGCTGAAAAAGAAGAATGGCAGAAAGCAATGATGGATGAGTTTGCAGTAATTGAAAGAAATAAAACTTGGGAATTGGTAGACTTACGAGA
The DNA here is from genome assembly GCA_963692815.1 of Nyctanthes arbor-tristis. Lineage (NCBI taxonomy): Eukaryota > Viridiplantae > Streptophyta > Magnoliopsida > Lamiales > Oleaceae > Nyctanthes > Nyctanthes arbor-tristis. The sequence continues at coordinate 14,962 of CAVNYN010247605.1, forward strand.
AGGAAAAAAAATACAATTGGTCTGAAATGGGTATTTAGAACAAAATATGGTGTCAACGAAAGCGTACAGAAACATAAAGTTTGGCTCATGGCAAAGGGATATGCACAACAATATGGTGCAGATTATGAAGAAACATTTTCTCCCATAGCCCGTCTCGAAACTATTAAAATTGTCTTATCATTAACTATGCAACTATAGTGGCCGTTTATCAATTTGATGTCAAGTCAGCTTTTCTAAATGGAGAATTACAAGAGGAAGTTTATTTAACTCAACCAGAAGGCTTCATCATTGATCCTAAAAGGTTAAGAAGCTTAGTTGGAGGTTTAATTTATCTGAAATAGACTCGACCTGATATTGCATTCTCTATTGGTGTTATTTCTAGATTTATGCAACGTTCTTCAAAACTTCATTTTGGAGCAGCAAAGCGGGTCTTACAATATATTGAAGGAACAATGGATTATGGGATTTGGTATTCAAAGACTTCCAATTTCAGGTTGTGTGGCTTTACAGATAGTGACTGGGCAAGTTCACTAGATGATAGGAGACGTGCTTCTGCAAATGTTTTTAACCTTAGGTCTAGTGCAATCACTTGGAGTTCAAAAAAGCGAGCTACAATAGCATTATCTTCCTCAGAAGCAGAATATGTTGCAATCACTTCAGAAGCTTGTCAAGCTATTTGGTTGAAAAAAATATTATCTGATCTTCTACAAAAGTAAGAAAGGGCAACAAATATTTTTTGTGACAATAAGGCAGCAATATTCATGACAAAAAATCCAGCTTTTCATACATGAACGAAGAATATTGACACCTGTTTTCACCTCATTCGAGATTTGGTTGCAAAGGAAGAAATATTTTTAACGTATTGCAGTACTCATGAGCAGCAAGCAGATATATTGACAAAGTCTTTGGCAAAGGAGAGATTTATCTACTTCAGAGCTTTGCTCAGTGTTTACAATTTTGAATAAGGGGGAGTATTGAAGGTTGATTCAAAAATAATAATAAACAAAAGTATTTGTTTGTTAATTAATTGCAAGAAATATTTGGCATGTTATTTGATTTTAGTTTAGACTTAGTTAAAGATTTATGAAGATTTCTATTATCTCTTTGTTTAGTGGTTAGATATGAAGTAGTGGAAAATAATGTGGTTGAGATTTTCATGCAACTTTCTATCTCTTGTAAGCCTATAAATAGGCATCTTCACTTGTGGAATAATCTTTCCTGCTTTATCTCTCTTCCTTTACTTTCTTGCAATCTTTTTATTTCTTCTCAAGTTCCCATCAAAAGATGTCTCTATCAAGAAATTTAATAATGGCCTAACCTTCCAGCTTCCATAAATTCAACATTGTACGTTTGAAGGCCTCTCGATGATAGGATTGTCGAGTAAGCAGTTTACCCGACAACAGGGATCTAGATTTGTTAATATTTTTACGTACAATCTCATCTCAATAGCCAGAACATTGTCCTCATTATTTAATGAGAAGGAACGCCACAAATCATCAATTTCTTCCATAAATCCTTCCTTAAACCACACTGCCTAACCCTAAGAACAAACCCTAGGGTGAAAGTCAGTCTCTCTAGAAACCCTAGCGGAAGAAAGTCTATTTCATTTTTAAATCCAATTATTACAAATTATTAAAAACTTTTTAATTGTATATTCAATTTACCAATTTATTTATATCTATATATTAAAAGAGGATAGTCAAGTCAACCCCTTTGTCTGCCTAAAATATGTGGTGAAGCTAGCGGTGTAACTCTTTTTTTCGTTTTTTTTCTTTTTGGGATTTTCTACCAGTTAAGCTACTTTAATTACGTCAGTTAACAAAACTTATCTTCAAATCTCTTCTTTAAGCTCCTTCAATTATGTCAATTAATGCAATCTATATATTAAAAGAGAAGAATATGGTCAACCTTTTTCCACGCCTAAAATTTGCGATGAAACCTGCGGCGTAATTCTTTTTTTTCGCCTATTTTTTTTCCTTTTTTTTTCCATTTTAGGATTTTCTACCAACGAAGCTACTTTAACTATGTAAGTTAACAAAACTTATCTCCAAATATCTTCTTTAAGCTCCTTCAATTCGCCAACAAACCTAATTACGCCAATTAACAAAATACATTTTCTAATCACATCATTACTTCCTTATCTTTCTTTTAAATTGATTTGAATCTCTGATCGCAATCTACTTCCAATTTCATCACCAGATCCTAATTTTTCTTCAAATTGATTCGAATCCGCCGCCATGTTTTATAGTTGCCGCTAAAGTCTGGCAGTGAGTGTCTGACAAAACAGCTGATGAGGACTCAGGTCCTATGACATTGATTTTGTTAAGATCAACTACTAGATATTTTTTTTATCTTACATTGGTATGATCACTAATCTATTCATGATTCTCCATATTTCTGCTAAATGAGTTGTTCACAGAATATGGATGATGAATATGAGAAATTCATATTAACTTAATATCTTATGTATACTGTTTCAGATGATCTATTATATATAAAGTGTCTTGTAGTTTATTGATATAGTTAGATATGTTTTAAGTCATATTAATTAAAATTTTTAACTATTTAAGATCTTTAATATTGAAATCATTGTAAAATAAGTACGAAAAATTAATTATTTTTAATATTGAAATACACATGGCGTGCATTCATGTACGCCATATGAGGTGAGAAGTTTTTTAACAAAACGTCCAAGAAGTACTTGAAAATTTTCCTATTAAAGTAAGATAATTAATAAATAAAAATGTATATATATATATAAAAGAAATATGAACTTAAGTCTACTCTTCCAATAGTATTATTTCTTAAATAATCCTTTCTTTTCATTTGATCCCAAACTCAAAAGTATTTTTTTAAGCAATTATTATTGACTATAGACGATTTTTTTCTCTTATACCAGAATATTATCATATCTAATCCTTAAAATAAAAATAAGCTTTGCACCAAAAGCAACACGCAAAGATTTCCCAAGCGTGCAACAGACGACTTTTTAATGAAAATGTTACATGAAACGTAACGTTTTTAGAATTGACTTTGAGTCATTAAGTCACGTGTAGAGGAAATAATCTCAAATAATCATTATACAACTTTTAAGAACAAAACTTTACACGGTACGCGATTTTTATGTAAATCTAAGATTTTAATCTCTATGCTTGTTTTTAATTGAAAAAGTTACTTTTTACAACCTACTTTTAAGTCATATATGAAGTAAATGTGAAATAATAATTATGCCACTTTTTAAACAAAAAATTACAAGACAGGTGACTTTTTGTGTAAGTCTAGTATTTTAATTAGTATGTGATTTTTTAATGAAAATGTTGTGACTTTTTCGAACTGACTCTAATTCACGTATGAAGTAAATATCAAATGACCATTATGTGATTTTCTAAAATTGACTTTTTAAAATAAAAAGTTATATGACATGCGTTTTATTTGTAAATACATGATTTTAGTCTATATGTACCTTTTAAATTGGAAAAGTTACATGAAACATGACTTACAACAGGTCTAAGTTACATTTGTTGTAAATATCAAATAATCATTGTATGAGTTTTTTTTTTTTTTTTTTTTTAAAGTTACATGCCCCCATTTTTTTTTTGTAATTGTATAACTTTAATCTTTATGTGACTTTTTAATTGTAAGAGTTTCATATAATATGACTCTAAGTCACGTATAAAATAAATGTCAATAACCATTATGTGACTTTCTAAAAGAAAAAGTTACAGGCCATGTGATTTTGGTGTAAGTCTATGATTTTAATCTATATGTTATTTTTAAATTGTAAAAGTTACATGGAGCTTCTGTGACTCTTCACAACCGTCTCTGAGTCATATTTGTACTAAATATCAAATAATCATTATGCAAACTTTTAAAACAAAAAGTTACGCGCCACTCAATTTTTGTGTAAATATGTTATTTTAGTCTGTATGCAATTTTTTAATTTAAAAAACTACATCGAACGTGACTTTTTACAACTGATTCTAAGTCACGTATGTAGTAAATATCAAATAATCATTATACAACTTTTAAAATAAAATTCGAACATATATGATGAAATATCTTTTTCAGAACCCTTCCGGTTCTCTTGTTTTCTCTTCCTCCCTTGTCTCTCAGCTATTGCTATGCTGTCTTCCATCAGTCATATTCTTCTTTTCCAGAAATGTATTTGGGGGATTGGATCAATTCATATTCACTGCTCCTATTTAAAGAAGAAATTAATAAATGAAAAAATTGTATTAAAGTTTATTGTTATTTTTTCAGGAGAATGATTACTTACATTTGGAATTCTGGTTGTGATGTGAACTTGGAGGTCATAATTTCCGAATTCCCTTGGCTCCTCTGTGATCTTTGTTACGGAAGCTCTAAGTGATGAATCCGTATAATGATCATCCAACTCGATCAATCGAAGTGTTGATATTTCTCCAATGCTGCATGGGATCTCCTTGAGATAGCACTTCCTGATAGTTAAGCACCCAAGGATCGGAAAGTTGACGCTATCTGCTTTCCAGAACCGCAGAGAGATTTCCTGAAGCCGTAAATATTTCAGGTTCGAAAATTCACCTTCAGTTGGATTACATATTTATCTCCATATCGGTATGAGCAAGAGATATCTTCACTAGAGTTAACTTTTTGAGTGAAGGTGGGATTCTCTTCAATGAAGGCGGAAGAGTGAGAATACCAACTTCAGTTGAGACTTTGAATGCTTCAAGATTATGACATGATCCAGATTGAAATATAGCTGATCTTCATCATAAGAACAAAATTTGGTTTTCAATTTCTTCAGCTTTGGAATTCTTCCTAGGACACCTTGGGACCAGTTACAGGATACCACTTCTGACAATTTTTGTAAATTTTCCAAAATAACATTGTTGGAAATTTCCCCCTTAGATATTCTCAATTCATCCACTTTGACATGTCTAAGTCTTGGCATATCCCAGATTGCCACTTCGATCATTACAAATTTATTGATTGATCCAGAAAGAAATAAGGTTTGTAAATATCGAAACATACTCCATGATAATCTAGCAACAGATCTTTTCTTCACAGAT
>CAVNYN010247606.1:0-13009 GCA_963692815.1 Nyctanthes arbor-tristis
AGAGATTGGGATAAATTTAAAAATAATGATCAAAAAGTAGTGGAATAGGTAGAAGTGAAGGTGTGTTTGTAGACTTTACACATGATAAGGGGGGAAAAATGAGAAAAAATGAAATAAATAAGAGAAAAGTTAAAAGAAAATGAAAAAAAAATTAAGGGAATTACATTATTTAATTTATTTTTTTATTTTTTGGTTTCACACTCTTTCCTTAGATGACCAAGTTGTAATGAACTTGCGTGCACCACGTGGCAGAGAATTTTAAGGCAGAGAATTTTAACTCTTTTGTGTAAATTTTCTATTGAAAAAGATCAGGCTCTGAGTTTGAAGTCTGACTATTAATCATATGAAGTTATGTATATTTTAAAATGCACGTGGCCTTTTAAAATTAATAGTCAAACTCTAAACTCAGAGTTCGATCTGTTTTTATAGCCAGACTGATTCTCTGCGGCTCCTCAAAAATGGTGCTCCAATCCAACAATTAGTGGGCCAGCAAATGGTGGGAATTTCGCAGGTTTCGCGTAAAATCGAGCGCTAAAATTCATCAATGGACGAGATTCGGCCACGTAGTAGTCTGTATCCTTCCTTGTACTGCTGAGGTCACTGTAGTCGAGCCGTTTCGTTCAACGTTTATGGTTAAAAGTTGGTTGGTCTAAGTTGGGGATTTTGATCTTTATTTAGTAATTTGAGTTGCGGATAAGAAAATGATAATTTAGGATAAAATTAATGGTCGAAATCACCGACTAAATCTTTCTACCAAATAGTTTTCTCACCGGCTTTCGCTGACAATTGACTTGCACACTTAAATATTCCAAAATATTCATCTATGTAACATGCATTACCTATTATGGTTTTCAGAAATTTTATTTTACATACATTGTGGAACCTCAATTTTGCTCCAACACTAACGGAAAGAAAATAAAATTAATAAAAAAAGAAAGAAAGAAATTAAAGGCTCAAAGACTACAGCTTCAGTTTTTTTCAAAAATTTGAAAGCTGAAATAAACAAAACATAACACACCCTAAATTTTAATGCTAATACTTATTATAAAAACTAGTTTTTCACCTATGTGTTGCACGAAAATATAACTTTAAAATAATATATATACTATAATAGTAAAGTTGAACAATTAATTAACAAAAAATTTACTTATATAGTGCACGTTAATAGTAGGATAAAAACTTTAAATTATAATAGAATGATTTTGTAAGAACAGTAGACAAAACACAAAAAGGGAATAACAGACTAACAAAGTTGATCCAAATTGCTGAAAACTCCTTTGAACACTACATTCACAATGGAATTACTTGTGTGGCCATTTTTATCACAAATCACAAACCTTAACCTACTCCAATTTGACCTTAACCTACTTCAATTTGTAATCATCGATACAATGAACTACCGTTGAGTATTACTCTAAGCAACTGAAACAACATTCTTTTTTTCACCTGTCCGAATTAATCTCGATCAAAGCACTGTAGGACGCCAACATTGTTCCGATCTAAAGCAAATTCATATTCTATAAAAGCAAAGAATGCATTCCAAAGGAAGATCTCAAAAGCCAATTATTCATATTTCAAAGTTGTCACGTCAAAGTATTGGGCCATAACATATTTCTGCCGCTTTCCCACGCCATGTCTCTTTTTGTTCATGTGGTTGTCAATAGATTTTATCTCAGACCCATACTTTTTCATGCATATACTTCTGTTTTTTCATTCCATTAAAGCCAATGAAACACAATGACATAATTTGATATAACAATGTTAATAAAAAACGAAGCTACAACCGTTAACATTAATATTACATAATGTTAATAAAATAAATAATTAATATGATCAACATAAAGTAAAGAATTAATCAAGCTCGTACTGTTGCATATAATGCCAGTGAAACATCACCAACACATAGTAAATAATTAATCTATGGTATTGCTGTAAATGCAAAAATAATTTAACAAACACTACAATCTATATTAACTAAATCCCCATTGATCATTCAAGGTACCATGTATCAAAGGTAATTGCACGCATCGAATAATTAAGATTGACATTTTACCAATTACTTATGGACATTGAAGATCAATCGATAGTTATTAATTTTCTTTGCAGATCATTGTAGCTATATAAGATGTAGAACTGGTAAAATGAATTCCTTAACAATTACTGTTAAAAACAATTAAAAATTTGGTCAACCACTTAATTAAGTGTTTTAATGTATAGATTATTATTATTATTATTATTATTATTATTATTATTATTAAAGCTAAAAGATGACGTAAGAATCGAGGAATTGAAACTAAATTATGTAAATTGAAGGAATTAAAGATTGTGATGAGGCCAAATTAAAAAAGGAAAAAAGAAATAGGAAAATACTTTGGGCAGAAACATTGGTCAACCACTTAATTAAGTATTTTAATATATAGATGATTTCTTGTATTGAAGGTTGAATAATGGGGTTTTGCTTAGAAGAAATAGAATAGACCAAACAAGCTGAAGTCCAATCAAATTAACAGTATAGAGCTGGACCACCACCATTACCACTAGGCCCATAACTCACAAGCCCGGACTACAGACCCATTTCCTCGTTGGCTATCCTTTGGAAAACTTGTACATGGATTAAGTCGCCATAATATTTAATATTTTCATCTTTATTAGAGAGATGGGTTAGTCACAAAAAGGCAAACTCGATAGTCCAAAAATGCCAATAACTGCATATTGGGTATGTTAATTCTGTCCAATCTTACAATAAAGTACTCGTCAATCTATGTTACATATACCACAAGATACCGCCGAAGTATACCTGCTCAACAAAAGGGGTGATATAAGGCTCTCCAATAGGTGACCATCAAGTGGTTTCATCATCATCATCATCATGAATATAGTGCTTATTTTTGTGTTGCAAAATATTTGCGGTTTTCACTAAAACCATTATGAAGCAGTGATATATACAATGTAGTCCCGATTTTTTACTATACTTTGGCGAGATTATGCTATCAGACGTATACATGACATGAGATCATTAGACAACCCACTTTCAGGAGAGGAGGTCATTTGTTATATAAATTAGGTCTCCATTCGATGAATGTTTGGGTGTATGCATGTAAAATAGTTACATTGATAAGTGGTAAATCCTAACTACTGTGACTGAACAATTTAAAGGAACCGTCAAATAGAGACGATCTTCCGATCTGATCTGTTGTCCAACAGATCATATTCGTAAAGGAATTATCAAATAATGTGTCTCATTGCATTTCAAGTTCTCATATTGTACCAAAAGCTTTCTAGAAGCATAGCTAGAAAATAGTCAAAGGGGTAACCGAAACACTGAACTTTTTTCTTTAAATTTTTCTAAGATTTTTAAAATAAAATAATTATTTTTTTTAGATCGGAAGAGCACACGTCGCCCGGTATCGGAATGGCTGTCCTAACTCCACTAGATTAGTTTCCCACACCTTTAATTTAAGGATTCTAGTCCCGTCGCATATTATCTCTTTGTGATGTTAAACAAACGTATACGAATTATTAGGGCAAAAAAAAAAAGGCATAACTTCTTCTTCATCTTCTTCGTAAAGTAATGACCAGATGACGAGAAATTAATTTTGTAGTTACAGGTGTTTGCATAAGCTCTCGTTGTCTTGTTGGATGTATATATACATATATAAATAACAATATGTAGGGATTTGGTAAAATTGATCACTTACCATATACACACGTGTTTAATAATTGGATGACCAACATATGAGTTGCCTCATGTGAGTTGTCTCACATATAAATTGTCCAATTATCATCCACTAAATACACGTCTAACAAAATAATTGGTCAGATATCTAACGGGTGATAAAAACTGGAGGACTGGGCCGGTTAGATAACTAATAGTATAGTATAGTATAGTATAGTAGTAGACCCCACTACTATGACCAAATTGGATCATTCCGAGATTGGGATCATTGTTCAATAATGCAAAGCGGTTATTAACACAACGGGATTACCTCACTTTCTTGAGGCCTCTCTTGTGTATGAGGAGTAAATTTAACTTGTGATCTTTAAATTTTACTTAATATATCTACTTGCTTACCTAACTATAAAATATAACTAATTGCTCACCTATGTTAATTAATAAACTACTACACATCCATCACCAGTTTCACCTCCTTCAACTAAAATTGATGGCATCTCCTATGTGGCGGATAGAAGTGTGATGTGGTGTTTTAACATCATTGAAATTTGCCAATTCAGCCAAAATCGCCCCCATCTAAGCAATGCCTTTTGTCCACCTTGGAGTAAAAGTAAAATCCCCAATTGAATTTGCAATTAGATTCAAAACCAAGGAAGAACCCTAGCTCTCTCTTCAGCTGAAATCACATCCCTGTAATTGAATAAATTTGAGGAAAAATATACAAGGATAAACCGTAGCCCACACACCCAAACCAATTGTTGATTTCGCATTGCAAGATTCTTGATGCACTTTCCAGCTTTTGAAAATTCCCCAATCCGCCGATGGTGATAATTCTTCTTTTATTGCTTTTAGATTGAAAGGTTCTTGGTCTTCCGATCTCTTTTGTTTTTCAAACATTGGTAAACGACTTAATTTGTATCGATCTTTCGAGTAAAGTTTCAAGTTGCAAATTCTTTACACCATTAATGCGACAAGCGTCTACTTAATTTGTTAGTAAAGCAGGAGATATTGCTTTTTTTTCTTTTTTTATCTGGAGATTCTATTCGTTCGAGTTGAAATGGATCCGTTTGCGGTTAATTTCAATTTGGGAATTTTACTATCACTCTTCCAAGTATAACAAAAGGCATGTTTGGATGTGTGCGATTTTGGTTGAATTGGCAGCATTTAAAGTTGTTAAATGCCACATCACACCTCCTCCTCCAAATAGGAGCCATAGTCATCAATTTTAATGGATGAAGATGAGACCAGTGATGGATGTGTAATAATTTGTTAAGATGGGTGAGCAATGAGTTATTTTTTTATAATTGGGTGAGCAAATAGAAACATTAGATAAAGTTGAGTGGTTACTAGTTGGATTTACTCCTGACTCACTTGATATGAATGGAGAATAATTTCTCCTTAAGAAAAAAAAAAAGAAAATGAAGTCTCAAAATTTAACAAGTTGAAATGAACTTTTTTCGAATTCTGGTTAATTAACTAACATAACCATGCATGTTATGTGTCATTCTTGGGATTATTATCACTATATATATTGAGATATATATTTGATCAAGACAAAATGTTAATTCAGTTTTTTTACTGGTAGTCAAGACAGAACCTTATCTGACTCCATAGAAATCAACCTATTTAATTTATATACTATTTGTACATATATATTATGATCGATGCAAAAAATTAAATTGATACATATATTTTTCATGAGTCTATAACTAGATGATAATGCAAAAGGTAACTGAACTTGAAAATTTTAGGAAGGCAATTATATTTCAGTTAGAGATTTTATTATTATGTATATTTCCACTGCACTACGGGATAATTCAAACACAAACTATACCGAGGACTAAGTAATGCCTACAATATAATACAAAGAAAATTTAAAGAGTATTTACAAGTAATTCTAAATTAGAAACTGCTTGCGACTTTGCGGGATGATTGTCGTAAGAAAAAAAATCCCTCAATTAATATATTATTAATTTTACCAACTTGTTAATTGGACCAAATAAAATAACTCCCTCCAAATTTTCATCTTCTCCCGATGTTACATATTGATTAATCAGTTAACACGATTACCTGCCAATTTGATGCTACTAGAAGATTGAAGCTGTACTTGGTATCATCATCATCATCATCATCATCATCATCATCATCATCATCATCATTATATTGAGTTAAGAAAAATATTACATCTTATTTTAAGTAATACCGTAAGCATTCCGTTCATATAAATGTACGTTATGTAACAATTTTCTAACATGCAACATGATAATAATATTTACAGCATATTATATTATGATAGTCCCTTCCAAGAATTACTTCTAGAATGTTTTGTTAAAAAACTTCCCATTCATATGGCATACATACATGCATCGATACATACCATGTGAATTTGAGATAGTACGCCCTGAGCAGGAAGTTTTTTAACAAAACTTTCGGAAAGTTCTAAAAAATTTTCAAGTGTATTAATTCCTCTTTTTAAGATGTTTACAAAGCATGTGATGGGAGAGGACCTTATAAACTTGTGACGCTATATATTATATATTTTGTTGACATAGAATTATTATTTCTCAACAGGACATGATAGACTTTGCAAAATTGTTTGGTTAGAGTCTAAACTCTGTGTGACGATTTTAATTAAGCGAAATTATTACTATTGCCTCAGTTATAAGACAAAACTTCTAATTATATTTTTTAGATGTCTCTAAACCGAATTAATTGTCATACATCTCACGTGTATCTATTGATAAGGTCAGGGATTTGTGGCGTATAATTAACTTGATATAAAATTAATGAGTGTGATATTTTGTTTGACATATATGTTTACATTTGAGATAGAAGGTAATTACATAAGTAATTTATTACATATCATTATGGATATAGATATATATAGAGTTACATTTCTACGTATATTTCGTGTAAAATTTATTTTCTGCAAAATATCAAGCAGAACTAGGAGGAGAGGGGCGCATAAGGCAAACTAGGCAGCCAAAGGGGCTAAATCTCCACCCGGCCTGTTGTAATCCAAGATCTTGTCGTTGTAAATGTCCCATCATTTCTTTTCCAGCATCTTGATGTCTTCCCTGTCCATGTTCTCTTCTTCCCCAGTGTACCTCCATGGCTTGGATCCTGCCGCGCAGTAATGCACCACCTTCACTTGATCAAGCTTAACCTTCTCCAGGTGCCGCCACAGCATTGCCACCAGCTGATTGTATATCGCCGGCAGTGGCCTTGATATGTCCCTGAAGTACATGTTCAAGAAGTCCTACATTCCACCACCAACAGAAAAATCACTGGATTTGTCCGCTTTTTCATGCCACGTGCTTTTTACAAGGCTACATAAATTTTGAGAAAATTTTATCTTAAATAGAGTTTCGGTTTCTAGATCATGTGCTCTCCGCGTGCATGCATGATACATATTCTAAAAGGCCAACCTAATTAAACCTAAGCTCAAGACATGCACTCTGCCCCTCGCACTTTACTACGCATATGACAATTTCATCACGTATTGAAGTGGGCAGACATAAGGTTTTTTCTACGTCTTACACATTTTTTTTTTAAATCAAAATTCTTACACTTTTTAGAGCAATATAAATTGCAAAAGTTTAGACGTTTGGATTTCTGAAAATTAAGTGTTACCTCAGATTACAATTAATTCAGTTACCTGCTCTGCAAAGGGGGTTGGTGGGGTGATTTTGAGAGTGTTCAAAAGACCATGATAGGTAGAAATACTGGGCTCAAACACAAACATGCCGCCATTGAAATACAATGGTGGTTCGGGGCCGAGCTCGGCTGGCCAATGGAGTTTCAGAGAGCAAAAATGCCCATCCATCTGGCACAGGCAATCCACGACGCCGTAGATGCCACCATCCGGCAAGTCGAAGAGGTGGCCTTGTCGTCAAACAATGATGTCCGCATCCAGGTATATCATTTTTCTGTACTCCACGAACTACAATAGAACAGAGTAAGTATATATATACATATTATTAAACTCAAATTTGGAATAGAGCATCACCTTAATTTCCTCGACGTACGAGCAGGATTTAGTTTTTCAGTACTCAAAACTTGATTCATGCAAAATTAAGTTATATATTTGAAGTGAGAATTGGAGTTTGAAACCTCACCTCCCAGAGACGGAGCTTGCAGTAATTGACGACAAGGTAGGGTTTGTTATAGGGACATGATCCCTCGTCACTGATAAGAGGAGATACTTCCTCAATCTGCCGGAGGAGACACCCCGGGTTTTCCAGAAGCCGGCGGTGCTCCTCCGGGACGTCAGTCAAAACCGCCACCACAAGAGGGTAAGCAGCCTTGACCTTCCTCAAGCCCTTGCCAAACCCACCACCCCTTTCACGTATTCACCGTCTCCGGCCAAGAAGGTAACGTACGCATATCCTGAAGCAGGGACATTTGTGGCTGCCTGAATGTTGAAAATTGCAAGAGTCATAATTAACCGGAACTTTTAACTTGTTCGTTAAGTTGTTCCGTTTCTTGATTCTTGACTTAGGATGGATTCCGGGGGAACATATTTATAACTGGCAGAGGCAGTGAAGAAGAGGTGGAAGGAGTGAATTGAATGGGGAAAAAGGGTAAGGTAAAGCATTTACATTGGTGCTGTTAAATTTAACTATCAATATAAGTAAAAAGTATAATTTAAATTATTGTTAAATGTCACATATACAAATTAAATTTTACAACTATTAAAGTGTCATATTAGTTGTGTCAAACAAAAGCACTAAAATTTACCAAGTCTAAGTGGGCCCATTAGTTATTGGTCAAACTATATAACATAAATAAAAAAGAATTTTTTAGTAACATTAAATTCTATCAAAATGTTAAAATTGTTGTTAAAGTTATAACAACAAAGTTAACAACTCGCCAAAAAAAGTTCTTTTAACAACTTTCTTAACGCCATCACCGTATGTACTTTTTTACGACGCTCTTCCGATCTAACTAATAACTTCATTAATAATTTAATTAAACACTACGAACGTAGATTCTCTAATATATTATGAAGATTGTTAATAAAATATTTATGGTCGTGAAGAAAATTAAAGTTTGGTTAAGTTTATAAAGTGAATTTATAAAAAAAATTTATAAAGAGTGAAAATGAGTGGTGGAGATTTAATTAAAATTTAAAATGTGTGGTGATTGTTGAGTAGTTGTCAAATCAATGGTAGGTGAGTTTATAAATAGAAAAAATAAAGATAAACAAACAAGCTCTAAATTGCACCTACCACTAAAAAATTCCACGTAAAAGAATATTTAGATTTCGATTTTAGATTTCCAGGCATCACAAGTTATTCATTTCTAAACAAACTATATGTTGACTTAAATGTTGAAGTACAAAAAGGGTCGTAGATCGACTCATTTAAGTACAGACTATCTTTTACTCACGATGTGTAGTGTGAATGTGGCGCAAAATCAAAGTAACCGGGAGAGGTAAAACCGGCCATCAACGGTAGAATCTTGATAGTGTATGAACACTAACGAACTTGGGTGCACCCCATCGCAGAGAATTTTAACTCCTCGGCAGCTTCTCAGAAATAGTGCTCCAACCCAATTACTTGACCCAGATTATCAGGTTTGAATGTCACAGCTTCCGCGTAAAATTCGCGGCTTTAATGGCAACGTACGAGATTCGGCCACGTAGTAGCGCGCACTCCTCGTTGTACCGCCGAGGGTCACTGTAGTGGAAATGTTTTGTTCAACGTTTGTAGTTAAGTTTTGTTCAACGTTCAACGTTTACAGTGGTAGGGGATTTTGATCTTTATCAGCGAGACAGGAGAGGGGAGAGAAATAAGGCAAGGATAGGTCATATGGTTCGATATTAGGGCATTTATCGCCAAACGTGAGCATCTAATTAGTGACTTGATAGTTCAAAACATATATATAATGCAAATAATAAAGATGGTATCAAGATTCAAGAATTAGAAATTTATTTGGAATATTAGAAATATGTTTACAATTCACACTTCCAACAAGTATATATAACTGAACATAAATTTCGCCTTCTAGCAACCTAAAATAAAATGAATTTAATTTTGAAAATTGAAATACAAAGACAACATGTAAGGAGCTTTTAAAATGGAGTTCACGGAAAGAAAGTACACTCCCATGCTTGGCCCCTTTTTATTAAGTTTTTTTGAGTACCAAGCACATATTCAGTTGCGACATATCTTAACAATAACCAGCATTAAACGTGTGACTTATTTTTTAAAATTTATAATCCTGGTCTAGATATAAACCACAAGTATTTCTATTTTTTTAAGATATAAGTCACATCAAGTAGAAACAAAAAGAATGTATAACCTAGTTAGTGTGAACATTTTTTTTTCTTTTTTTGAAAGCAGTTAGTGTGAACATTTGACAGAGTTGCCATTACTTTTGTTTTGTTTGTCACTAGTTCACATTTTCTAATTCATTTCAACATCATTTTTTTATGTAAATCACAATCACCAACGACCATTGCTCGATCATCTTCTACAAGCAGAGGCTACACCTCTTGGTAGTTAAAAAAAAAAAAGTCAGAGTTAAATATTTTTTTTTTGGACACACATATATATATGTAGGAGAGTACTTCGAAAGTCCACGTTGAATGTTGCGTGGATCAACAAAGAACATCTTGCAAATCAAGTATGGTTATATTTATTTGTTGAGTTGTGCTATTTGAACAAATACTCATACAAAAAATCTAACAAAACTGACACATAGTACAATTTTATTTTTCAACACATCACATCACATTTACATCAACACTTATCATATAACTCACATGTCAATTTTGTTACATTTTTTGTCCCTCTTTTTGTCCAACTAGAATTTTCCTTATTATGTCAATTTTGTTACATTTTTTGTTCTTCTTTTTGGCCAAATAGAATTTTCCTTATTTGTTTGATTAACAGCTCGTTTAGATAGATTTATAATTGATTCATTCATAAATGTGATAATGATTGTCTTTTTAAAACACACGTGAAAGCAATTATATTTGACATATTGCATTAATGGGTTGGATATTTCAAATAATTATAATGTGTCAATTATAGTAGTTAACACGTGTCCAATAAAATACAATGATTTCTTTTATTTATAAATGGAACAATTATATACACTACAAGAAATATAGGCTATAGGCCGAAACTTTTTAGGGATGACTGGAAAGTCGTTTCTATAACCCTCAAGTCAGTAGCAGCGAGTAGATAATTGCACCCATAGATCATGGCGGATATAGCAGCACACTGTTGCTTCTATAGACAGCAAGACTCGCCTCCTCCAGCCCGACCTAAGGGTTGTAGGGGCGATTTAGTTGCGCCTATAACTGTAGCTATTACAGCTTCAACATTGTCGCCCCAATAGAGTAAGGGACCAGTGTAAAGTGTTGGGCGGGTCCCGCCCATGATGTTACCCAACTTAAGCACAAGATATAAGTTGGAGGATGAATTATATAATTTGGCAGAATAAAAATTAGAAGTTTTGAGAGACACGAAATCCTAAACCTATTAGGATTTAGTTTTGTTTAATATATATATATATATATGTTGAAACAAGAGGCCACTGTACATGCGTGAAAAACGAAGGAAAAAGGAACGGAGACAGGGAATAAATCACAATAAACGCACGGAAACGAAGGGAAGATTGAGGAAGGAAATTCAGCCTTTTTTATTTTCACGCTTGGGACGAGTTTCGTCATTCGATTTGGTATTCGATTTCTTCAAGCGGTGGTTTCTCTAAGTTAATTCTTGGAACGGGTTAGGTGATATTTTCTGCATCTCTTGTTATTGATTATTGGGTTCCATCTATTGCTAGATGAGTTATTTATGGTGTTGCGTGATTGTGGTAGTGTGTGATTACCTCTTGATTTAGGGCGATAATCTTGAGAGGATAAACATTGTATTCCATTATTATTTGCTGATAGTGAAGTTGTCGGTTTGCCCCGTCGATTTTCCCTTCTCATTGGGGGTTTTACGACGTTAAATAATTCCTAGTGTTATTTAAGTTTCCGCACGTATATTATTGTTTGATATATTGATTGCCTATTTTAATCACATGGGTTTAGGGAAATTGGTTAAATTCCCAACAGTGGTATCAGAGCCAGGTTCAATTGTGTAGATTAAAATGGATGACCCAGTTGGTAGTGCTATGATCATGCTTACCAATCACAATTGGGTGACATGGAAACCTAGGATGGAGGATATCCTTTATTGTAAGGATTTGCATGATCCTATTGATGGTGATGATTCTAAACAGGAAGATATGGAAGATAGGGATTGGCAGAAATTGCACAAGAAAACTATTGGGACAATAAGGCAGTGGGTGGATAATAGTGTATTTCATCATGTGGCACAGGAGACAGATGCAAATAAATTGTGGACTAAATTGGAGTCCATGTTTGAGAAGAAAACTGCAGCCAGAAAGCCTTTTCTGATTAGAGACTTGGTCAATATGAAATATAAGGACGGTACGAGCGTGACAGAGCACTTGAATAATTTTCAGAATGTTGTGAATCAGCTGGTGACAATGGGAATGACTCTCGAGGATGAATTGAAAGCATTACTGCTTTTGAGTTCTTTGCCAGACAGTTGAGAGACTTTTGTTTTGACTATTAGTAATTCTACTTCAGATGGTGTGTTGTCTATGGATTATGTGAAGAACAGTATGCAGAATGAGGAAATCAGGAGGAAATCTTCAGGATTGCATGTGGGTTCAGATAATACATTGGCCCTTGTTTCAAATGATCACAGAGGAAGAAGCAAGAATAAAGGGCAAAGGCGTCACAGCAAGTCTAGAGGCAGGTCAAAGTCAAAATAGAAGAAGACTTGTTATCATTACGGCAAAGAAGGTCATTATAAAAGAAATTGTAGAATTTGGTTGAGAGAGCAGAAGGAGGGTAATAATCAGAAGAAAGAGGAAGAAAATACTGTAGGTGTGGTGACTAGTGATGTACTCACTTGCGGAGTGCGTCAATGCCTGCATGTTGGAGACCCTCTTACTGAGTGGTATGTTGACAGTGGTGCCTCATACTATGTTTGCAGAAATATGGAGTTGTTTACTACATATAGAGCAGGCGATTATGGCCAGTCAAATATGGCTAACTCTTCACATTCCAAAATCATGGGGATCAGTGACATTCACCTGGAGACAAATATGGGGTACATCATAATTCTGAAGGATATGAAGCATATTCCTGACATGCGGTTTAATCTGCTTGCAATAAATACTCTCGACCGAATCGGGTATTTCAGTACTTTTGGTGATCAGAAGTGGAGGTTATCAAAGGGATCAATAGTCGTTGCCAGTGGAAAACTTTTTTGCACGCAATACAAGACTTATGCAAAGTCTTGT
>CAVNYN010247608.1:0-59895 GCA_963692815.1 Nyctanthes arbor-tristis
AAATGCCACAGCCATGCGGAATCATTAATACTTGCCTTCAAGCATTTAGCTTCTCCATTTTTAATGCTCAACAAAGAACATTCTTTTCTTCATCATCGGCACCCTTGCAATCAAATTTTGACCTCGATCACAGATTGTCATGTGATTATCACTCATTCGGATGTCATATCCCTTCTCCAAAAGTTGGCCCAAACTCAAGATGTTTGATTTCATAGACGGTACGTAATAGACATTAGAAATAAATTGGTGCTCTCCATTCTTCATTTGGATAAGTATTTTACCTTTCCCTTTGACTTGGACCTTTGATTCATCTCTAAAAGTCACTTGGCCATCATGTTCTTCAAGTTCCATGAAAATAGATCTATCTCCGCCCATATAGTTGCTTGCACCGATGTCTAAATACCACGAAGTGGTACCTCCTCCTTTTGTCGTATATGCCAAAAGCAATGTACCTTTGCCTTTGTCTTCATGTTCAACATAATTAGATGTCTCATCCACATTCATACTCCGGCACTCCCATGCTTAATGGCCAAATTTGTGACAATTGTAACACTCAATTTGAGACTTGTCAAATCTCCTACCATCATTTCTTCTTCCTCCTCTTTGTGAAGTTTTCTCTTCCTCTTGTATTATATGATTCATGGAAACTGCTCTATCATTGGTGGCTACATATTGGAAATTTCTATCACCTCGTCATCGACCTCTTCCACGTCCTTTACCTCTTTGTCTTCTAGTATTCCTTTCTTCGTTCTCCTTTAAGGAAACATTTGTTTTCAAGACTTGTTCTACTGGATCTTGCTTTTTCTTTAACAACTTCTCCTCGTGAGCTTGCAATATACCCACAATTTCATCAATAGTCATTGCATCCAAATCTTTTGATTCTTCAATAGCCACCACAATAAAATTAAACTTTTCATGTAATGACCGAAGAACTTTCTCGATCACTTGAAGATCACTCATTTCTTCGCCATATCTTTTCATCTCATTGACTACCACCAACACACGTGAAGAATAATCGGAAATTAATTCAGATTCTTTCATCAGCAAGGCCTCGTATTCTCGTCTCAAAGATTAGAGCCGAACCTTCTTAACTTTGTCATCTCCTTTATATGTGGTTTCGAGAATTTCCTATGCTTCATTTACAGTTGAAACATTTGAAACTCTTTGAAAAATCGTATCATCAAGTACTTAATGAATCTTCCGATCTCTTTTGATCTTTCTTCTTAGTTGCATGTTGCAAGTCTCTTTGGGCTTGAGACATGTCTTCTTCTACTTGAAGTTCGAAACCATTTTCCACCAAATCCCACGAATCTTGACTTCCAAGATAAGCTTTCATACAAATACACCACGAATTATAATTATCTTTGGTGAGTAGAGGAACGGGAAGAGAATTGTTGTTTGCCATTTTCTTTTTCACACTTCTATAACCTTGCTAGATCGGAAGAGCACACGTCTTGTTGGAAAATCAACTAGATAAAATGAACAAACAACAAAAGACGTTATTTACAGGAGGAGGAAGGCTTAAAAGAACACTCAATTAGATTTCTTGTAATGGACTTCTTATAAAATGCATACAAAAATAACTTTTTATAAGCTTTAGGAACATACGTTTTCTATATCAATTTATGACAACCTAAATGCATCACAATTAAATAAGAACATAACTTAAGTAATCTATTAATGAAACAATAAATAAAGTTTTAAGTTTCTAACATTATTATCCCAGTTCACCTTCTTTTTCCCTACGAAAGTGATTAATTGCTGCATTAGATTGTTTGTAGTTTCACATGATAGCCACAGGCTATCATATCCAAAAGAAACCCATTGAAATGAAACTCTAATTCCTACAGATGAAATTGATGATGCTAGACTAGGCGCCTGGATTGGAGGAGAAATCCCAGATGGTGAGGCGGGAATTGTGAGGAATGGTGGAGGGTTTGATTACGAACTTGAAGGGTTGGAGGGCTGTAATATCAGAAGGATATGTAGGAGAGTAGACTGTAACCCTAGAGAAAGTGCAATATTTAGGAAGAGGAGAAAGAAGATGAGCTGGTCACAATTTGACATGCTGCTGGAAACTTGAAAAACTAAATCAATTAATATCAGTGACCAGTTTATATTATTATCCTAGTTCACCATTTTTCTTGGCCTACAAAAATGAATTCTTGCATCAGATTGTCTAGCTTAGTTGGCCGCTACTGGTGGTCGAATAGATTTGCAGTATCGAAGGTTCGTTTGCCGTAAAATAGAGGATTAACTCATTTAGGGATTCGGTATATGATAAGCAACTTGGGGATTTCTAATTTTGAAATATTAGAGAATAAGCATCGTGTTGTATATGAAACTGATGCCGTTTCACCAACAGTACATGTCAATTCCATGTAGAACTGACGTGTAAAATCAACGCATATTGAAATAGCTAGGTGTTTCCGTGTTGGTTACATTGTACTTGTGCAACCGACGCCTATTAGTTATACACGTCAGTTTCACAAAGTAACTGACCTATATAGTATAAACAAAATTTTTAAATTTTCCTCATTTTTTGAACAAACCGACGAGCATTCCGTATTTTTTAAAATCAAATATTCAGTAGTGTTGTAATTCTCGTGTTTCGACACACACATTGGAGGAGGGCATGGATTGAAAGACTATAGTATAAATGAAATTTTTAAATTTTCCTCACTTTTTGAACAAACCGACGAGCATTCCGTATTTTTTAAAATCAAATATTTAGTAGTGTTGTAATTCTCGTGTTTCTACACACACATTGGAGGAGGGCATGGATTGAAAGACGTTTGAAATAGACCAAAAATAAAAAAATTCGAAGATACACAAAACAGAGAAAAGAATGGGAAGTGCACTGCAACTATTATCATAATTCACCTATTTTTTTGGCCTACGAAAATGATTAATTCTTGCATTAGATTGTCTGTAGTTTCACATGATAGTCACATGCTATCTTATCCAAAAGAAACCCACTGAAAATGGAACTCGAATTCCTACAGATGAAATGGCTGACGCGAGATTGGGCATATGAATCGGAGGAGAAGTAAGTGGGAGGAATGAAGGAGGGTTTGATGATGGAAATAAAGGCCCAGAGGGCAGTGATATCGGAGGGATGATTAAGAGAGTTGATCATAACCAGAGAGGAAAGTGCATTGTTTATGAAGAGGAGAAAGAAGATGAACTGATTAGAGTTTGAAATGCTGATGGAATCTTGAAAAACTAAATAAATGAATTTCAGTGACGGGTTTATATTATTATCCTTAATCACCATTTTTTGTTGGGCTACCAAAATGGATTCCTACATTAGATTGTCTAGTTTCGTAGGCCACTACCAAAGTTTGAATGGAACTGCAGTATCGAAGGTTTGTTTGCTGTAGAATAGGGGATTTACTCATTTAGGGACTCTGTATCTGATACGCGAGTTGGGGCTTTCTGATTTTGAAATAAATTGCAGGGAATCGCGTCAACTCTGCATGCAGGGAATCGCGTCAACTCTGCATGGAACCAATGCTGTTTCACCAACAATACAAGCCATTTCCCTGCAGAATCGACGTTTAAAACCAATGCATTTCGAAATAGGCGTCAGTTGCATTGCCCCTGTCCAACTGACACCTAATTTACGAAACCGACGTGAATAGTAAAATTGAAAATGTCAAAATGGCCACTGTATTTTCTTTATGGGTCGCTTTTTGAAGAAACTGATGTACATTTCCTATATATTTTTTTTGTTTGTCAACTCGTGTTTTGGCATACACGTTGGAGAAGGATGTCAGTGGAGAGACGTTTGAAAATAGAAAAAAAAAAGGGAAAAGAAAATAGTCGAAGATATCCCTAAACAGAGAAGAGAATGGGAAGTGCACTACAATTATTATCCGAGTTCACCTATTTTTTTTTTTTTTTGCCTACAAAAATGATTAATTACTGGGTTAGATTGTCTGTAGTTTCACATGATAAGAACAGGCTGTCATATACAAACGAAACCCATTGAAAATGAAACTCTAATTCCTATAGATGAAATAGGTGATAGCCTCGGGTGTATGGATCGAAGGAGAAATCCCAGGCGGTGAGACAGGAATTGAGAGGGATGGAGGAGGGCTTGATAACGAACTTGAGGGCTCAGACGGCTATGATATAGGAGGGACGTGTAAGAGAGTGGACTGTTAGGAGAGAGGAAAGTGCAGTATTTACGAACAGGAGGAAGAAGATGAACTGGTTAGAGGTTGACATGCTAGTGGAAACTTGAAGAACTAAATAAATGAAATTTCAATAATGGGTCTATATTATTATCCTAGGTCACCATTTTTTGTTGGCTTACCAAGATGAATTCGTGCATCAGATTGTCTAGTTTCGTCAGCCAGTACTGGTGTTCAAATGGAGATGCGGCGCCGAAGGTTCGTTTGGTGTAGAACCAGGGAATTAACTCAATTAGGGGATCGGTATCTGATACGCGACTTGTGGCTTTCTGCTTTTGAAATAATTTGTAGACAATCGATGTCGGTTTTGCATGGAACCAACTCCATTTCACCAACAATACACGTCGGTTCCATATAAAACCAATGCGTTTCGAAATAGGCTTAGGTTACATTGTCACTAGGTAGCCGACGCCTAATAGTTATATATTCTTTATTGGTTTCGCAAAGAAATTAATGTGTATAGTATAAACGAAAATTTCAAAATTACCAATGTGTTTTCTTTATGTGTGGCCTTTTTGAAAAAAGCGACATGCATTCCACGTTTATTTTTGAGGTATGACATTTTCACTAGATTTTTATCTGTGCATCTCACGGGCGAAAAATCCAGTAGTTTTCGTAATTTGTATTATTTAAATATATATAGTAGATGACTGATCAATGAAAATAAGACAGCCATATTATTCTACTTCCATATCTTCTTACTTTTCATTTTTTCTTAGTCTTTTATGATATGCGTTTATCAAATACCAACCGTAATATTGAGAGCCCTTCCTTGCTATCGAAATAAAAAATATATGAAAAAAAAATTGCGTCCAATAGGATTCGTAATTATTTCTGATTCATCCACTTCTTTTCCCATCCTTTTTTAGAGTAAATATAACTTTTGGAGGGTTTTATCATTGTTCAAGAAAGTATTTTTTTTTTCATTTATCTTGCACGTATGAATTTGCCTTCGTGGATGTGGATATTATTTATATCCTTTTTGATAGTATGTAATTATAGTAGATTAAGTAATTATTAAATGTTTTGATGTTACATTTCCTTTTGTTTTTTTGTAGTAGATTTGGCCTTCACAATAATAATGAATTGTTTTTTTTTTTTTGTTTCATTTCAGTATAGGCATATTAATGATACGCTTTTTTTATGTATACATGTAAAGATGTGGTGTAAGACGAAATCTCTTACATAGATGAGCTCTAGTGCTGCGAATAATATTCTTTCTACAATGCGCATAATGTGATTTTACCACTTCTTCCAAGTATCTTTATGCCACTCTATTATTGCAATTTTATTTTTAGTCCACTGCTACAGAATAACAATTGAGGCGTAAGTTGTACTGAGGAATACACGCAGGTTTCGACGGCAACGCCATTGACAACGATTCGCATTATGAAGGTATGTGAGTCGGTTTATGGGTGACACCTAAAGGACACAAAAGGCGTCGGCTGTTTCTCAAAAACCAACGCCTATAGTCCTTCTAAAAAAAATTAAATAAAACAAACAACAGGTGTCATTTATAGATTAAGAACTGATGCCTATTGTTGGTTTTAGGATCTTACCCTACAACCGACGCCTATTGTTGGTGTATTTAATTTTTTTCTCAACATTGACTATAGGTTTTGAGAACCAACACCTATTTCTCTTTTTTTTTTTTATTATGGATGCATCAGCAAAAGCTAGCTATTGCCTGTGATCCTGCAAAAGTAACAACAAATGCATAATTCACAGCCAACAAGAAGTAGCACGAACACTAGCAGTCTACATACACTTTAACCGAATCATTACCAACTTAATATAAATAAAACTAAAATCAATAACTACTTCAAGCATTAGCAATAACATAATCTAGCATTATAAACTGCCGTAAGTAAACCATTGAAAATTAAACTAACCATTGAATATAAATAAAAATACTCTAAATATCAATAACTATTACATTAGTACACTACTCTAATCATCGCCATCTTAATATATATCTAACTACAATCAATAAGTACTTAAAATATTAGCAATATTAATGTAATCAATAAATTGCTCAAAACGATTAATTATTGGTATACTAACCATTGAAATAATGTAAACTAATTATTGAAATGTGAATGTTTGCATAAAAATCTATAATCCATAAGTAAATCATATTTTAAAATAAATATGACTAAAAATCACATATAATTTTCGATACAGTGCTAGGCCCATTTATCTCGAATCTCATCCATGTTCACTCGACTATAAGATCCAGCCTTGCCTATGCCTACAACAAACAAAAAGAAATATAATTACCTTGTTAATAAAATATATACATGAATGATTTGATAATTCTTAGTTTTCGATAAATATATATACCTTATCAAGATGCTTTGAACTACCAGAATATAGTGTGACACCGCATGCCAATGGGAGGAAAGAAGATGGAAAACTCAGTTTTATTATAATTATTCTTTCTCTTATACTGCGTTGCCCCACACTTTGGACATACATGCTAGTTTTTATACTCGTACTTGTATAAGATATAATCATTTGGACATGTATGTATATTCTCAATCTCTATACCCAATGGGCAGAACAAGTTCTTTGCCCTGTAGGTCAAGCTAGGAAGGTCGTTATCCTCGGGAAGCATGTATGTAGAAATTCCAATAACTTTATGAAACTCCTATCACTCCACACATTCTTTGTTTTCAAGTTATACAATTTGAACACAACAGACAACTTTATAAACTTATTGCAACAAGGAAACAAAAGGTTTTTCGGAATCGATGAATAGGCTGTCGAAGATGCGCGGAGTCTCAATGAAATCATCTTATATATCATGCAACATTTCATCTATTCGATCATTTTAGACATCATTATCTTCTCTAGCCATATTAATCTCATCATTCTTGTTTACAGTGTTTTAGTCCTGAGCATCCTCATTGCAACCAATGCTTGTCTTAGGAAGCAAACCATCACCATGCCAAAACTATCACGTATAACCTTCCTTAAAACCACATTTAATAAAATGGTTCTTCACTTTCATATAGCTCTGACACTTTTTCAGATTCTTAAAGCCGCGGTATGGACAATCCATCGATTCTTCCCGTTTCCTTTTTCTATTATCCTCGGCAAATTTTACAAACTCTTCAACCCCATTCAAATATTCTAATTTGGTATGTGTCTCATACATCTAACTCCGATCCATATATACCTCATGACCTATATCAAAATATTCAAAAAAAAGGATTACTTCTGTTTAGCGAGTAATTTTTTTCTTACTTCTCAAAAGATTGTTACTTTATTTGATATCCTTAATTTATTTGATCAAAATACTTATTAATTACATATTCATTCTCATGACACGCTCAAGAAAATTGTTTTTCATTGTTTCATTATAGAAATATATTTGTTCATCAATACTTGTAAATTAGATATATTCATTTGCATCACAAATTTAATAAAAGAATCTTTACATTATTTGATGTTATTTAATTTATTTGTCCATCAATACTTTTTAATTACTCAACCCATTTGCAATATTCAAATTTAATTAAAGAACTATTACATTAGTATTTACGTTCCTTAAAGTACTTGGCCATGACACCATCTTTTTACGCTCATCTATTGACATCACAAATTTAATCAAATAATTTTTAGATTATTTGATTTCTTTACTTCATTTAAATTTCAACACTTGTTTAATTATGCCACACTTATCTATTCGCATTACAATTTTAGTTTGAAGCAATATTAATAACCTATTATAAAATACTATAATAGTGTGGAAAAAAATATCTGTGAAGTATTTTATCAAACATGTAGAGCGAAAAATTTCTCCAACTCATGGAATGAACAAATTCCATTCTATTAATCTCAAATTTCATGAATGTCCACCTAAATCATTTATGCCTATAACAATGTATCCATATATTTAACAAACAAGCACATGAAATTTCATATTCCTACTAATTAAATAACAAAACCTATCTTTACTAAATTTAACAAAACCCCTAACATCATAATTTCTAAAATTTAAAATAAAATCTCTTCACACAATAAAACAAATATTCTCATCACAAACTAACCAACAAATAGAGAAAAAACTATGCAATATTGTTAGGGTTTAAGTCCGAATGAAAGAAGTAATTTGGAGCCTCAATGAACTTCGTACACCACCGCCGCCGTCATTCATCACCGCCACTCACAGCTGCCACCGCTGATATATAGGGATTTGAGGTCAAAATGCGGGGAAGTCAAATTTAGGCAGAATGTCAAAGTGAAGACTGCTGTGTTTTCGTGGAAATGATTTATGGCAGAAAGTGGTAAAGTTATATAGGAGAATAGGCGTCCCTGATGAACCAATGCCTGTTCAATAATACACATCGGTTCCCTAAAGGAGTCACTCCTGTTGTTTAAAAATTTTAAACGTCGGTTCTTGTAAATGAATCGACGTGTATAGTAGTAACATAAATTTCAAATGGCCACCGTTTTTCCAAAAACTGACGTGTATTTCCATTTTTTCCCAATTCTATAGTAGCGGATTTTTCTTTTTGGTGATCTGTGTTATTAGCATGTCACTTCAGTTTGTGTTAACAGATACAGAGCTCTGTTTTCTACACACGACTCTTTGTCTAGATAATGTACGTATTGAAGGTTGCTTTATGAAATTAGTGCATTTTTATTTTATATGATTGAATAGTAAGAGAAGTGGGAACTTTTAAGTTGTGCTTGATGATGCAATGTGCTATAAGAACTAGAAATAATGAATAATGAGCGACATGATGAGCTATGAGACTTGCAAGAAGGTTTATTTATTTGGATATTGGTTCATTTACTCCTTGATCAGAAGAATCAGTTCTTTAAATTGAATGTTGGAGATACTCCTTGGCAGGTTGTTTTTGGGAATGCTACTACATATTTGACAATAAAAAAAGGAAATAGACATCGGTTGATTGAAAAAATGTGTATAAGAAAAGGTGGTGACAATTTTGAAATTTATGTTTAAACTTTGACATCAGTTTATAGCAGAAACATGTGTGTATTAAGAATTGGAGTCTGTTTAAATCGGGCGACTTTTACACTTCGGTTCTTCATTGAACAGATGTGCATTGTTAAAGAATAGGTATTGTTTCCATGGAGAAATGACGCATTTTCTCTCCCTTTAAATGAATTCCAGAACCCCTAGTCATGTAGAATCCCTAAATCGGAAAGAATTATTTCTTTGAATGGAATGTTAGATATATTCCTTAGCAAGTTGTTTTTCAGAACTAGAAGGTAAATATATAGTCATGTCCTATTGATGTATTTTTTTATTAAGAGTTCACTACATGTAAAATGAGTAGTGTTCAAAATGGAAAGTGATTTTTTTCCTTTGTTTTATGGTAGATGATGTGAAGATGAAATCAACTGTCATTATTTGGCAGCACCCAAGCATGTCTGCATGCATGTGTATTTGGCATAGGCGATGTACTAAATAAAGACTGCAAACTATAAGAAATATATTGATGATAGTTAAAGAAAATAAATAAATTGATTCTAAAAAGGAAGAGAAAGATAACCTTAACATGATTTACCAGATTAGAACATTTAAAAGTTAAGGTAAATTTCTGAAAACCTCTTTATATACCACATCAACAATTGTATTGGTTGAATTTCCATAATGGTCAGAGATGATAATCTTGAGTCCCTTACGATTAGTCACTCTTGAAAGCCCCACATAAAATTGACCATGACATATTTTTTCAAGAAAATACCAACATTCGACAAAGACTGCCTCTGACTCTTATTAATAGTCATCTTATATAAAACCATAATGGGAAACTGCCTCCTCTAAACTATGAATGGTAGTTTAATATCAACTGAAGTTAACGATATTTTAGGAATAAAAAACATGTATCCAATGTTCATCCCTGATAAAATTTCTGTCTTCAAAACATGATCTCCCTATCTCGTAACAATTAGCCTAGTACCATTGCATACTCCAGATGGATGATCAATATTTCTCATTAGCATAACATAAACATCAACTTTTAATTTCAATTTATGACTTGGAAGACTGGAACATTTTATTCCATTTAAGAATTCAAGACTATGAAGATCTCAAAGCGAATCACTGTCATAATCATATTTAGATGTAGAATTCAAACTCAAGTAAGTCCTTAATTCAGATGGTGTCCTAGAGACCATGTAATCATTTACCATGTCAACAACATCCCATATAGGGGTAAGAATATCTCTCCCCTAAAAGTAAGAAGACTAAACTGCAACTGAAACAAATTCCACTCTATTTGAAGAAGAAATCTATGCGGAGCAACCTCAAGGGTTCGTATCATATGGACAAGAAGACAAGGTTCTCAAGTTAAAAAAGACCTTATATAGATTGAAGCAAGCTCCAAGAGCCTGTAGAGCAAAATCAACAAACACTTCATAGAACAATGGTTCAAGAGGAGTCTAAGTGAGCCACCTCTCACGGGCTGGTTTAGTTTCACAAACGAAAACCGGCACTCGTGCGGCCTTAGCACTCTGTCTCGTGTAGAAACGGAGCTAAGTCAGCCTATACCATCGTCCCACTTGTCCCTCTAACCGATGAGGTTAAAAGGGCAGCAATACTTAGGAAATATAGCAGAAGATTGAAGTAAAGTAAGGCAACCAAACTTGGAGAATGCTAAGGACATTTATTGCTACAACAAGAACGTAAACAAGAACGTTACAATGCCGTTTACAAGAACGGGTCTCACTCTCTCTATAGTGTATCACTCTAAGATTTCTTGGAACTCACTTAGGAATTTACAATGGGATGCATCCCCAATTTATAGGTAAAAATGTACAAGATCAAGGGCCGAGATCAATTCCGTTCAAGGGCCAAGATTGAGTAAGATTTCGGCCAGGGCCCGCTCCCTTGCATGCCAACCTTTCTTGCACTTTTCAGCCCACCACGCTACCCACCTGCGAGCAGCTTTTTGGCCCAGCAGCCTTGTACCTGCCCAGTAGCCATTTTGGCCAATCACAGTCCAGCCGTCATTGTCCAGGCCACTTGCCAACTTGCACGGCCAGCTGGACAGATCGGAAGTTCCAGCAACTTGCAAGGCCACTTGCATAGCCGTTAGAGATTTACAGCTAGGAACCTCCATAATTTCAGCCCCCGCGCTTAGCAAAAATTCTGGGACGTCCCGTAGGTTGAGACGAGCCGTCAGGTCCTGTTTTAACTGCCGTTTCAGCAACTTTTGAGGCATCGGCAGCGGATTTTTGCCTCAAACGGTTGGGACATAAGACACCACTATACATCAAGACCCAAGATACGAATGATACTCCTATTGTTTCCCCCTATATTGATGATCTTATCTACATAGGAAGCAATAAGAAGATGATCAAGGACTTAAAGAAGACATGGTGAAGACATTTGAGATGACAGACTTGGGAATAATGCATTACTTCCTTGGGATTGAGATAAGTCAAAAAGAAGATGATATCTTTATCTACTACGAGAAGTATATAGAAAATCTTATAAACAGATTCAAGATGAATGGATGTAAGATTGTGGCTACCCCACTGGACAACAAGACACTAAAGTAAGAAGATGGCTCACTAAATATAGATGGCTCAGTCTATAGAAGTCTAATTCGGAGCTAACTATATTTGACAACTACCAGGCTAGACATAATGTATGCTACAAGCCTACTATCAAGGTTCACGCAAAATCCAAGTCAAGTACACCATGAAGCAGCCAAGAGAGTACTCAGATATCTACAAGGAATAAAGAACTATGGTATTTGGTATAGATCCACGCTTGCTCAAGACTACATGGAGACACTAACAATGATTAGGTGGGATCAATGGATGATACACTGGCAATAATTAGGTGGGATCAATGGATGATATGAGGAGCACTTCAGGATATGCCTTCACGTTAGGCACTGGGATATTCTTTTGGTCATCCAAGAAACAAGCAACTGTCGCACAGTCATTAGCTGAAGCCGAGTATATATGAGCATTATTGTCAGCAAGTCAGGCAATATGGCTGATGCACATATTTGAAGACATGGGGGAACCACAAGATGAAGCAACAGAGATTTTCTGCAACAATAAGTCGGCAATAGTTATGGTGAAGAATCCAATATACCATCGTATTAAACATATTAGCATCAAGTACCACTTCATCAAAGAAACAGAGGCTAACAAAGAGATAGAGCTCAAGTACTACAGAACCAAAGAACAAATTGCAGACATTTTCACAAAGGCAGTACCAAGCCAAGTATGAAGCACTACGAGACATGATCGCGGTTATCGAAATGTGCACCAAGGAGGAGGGATAAAAATAGTGCATATTTCTAAAAGTACTAAGAATTTTAAGATTTCTAGATAAACTTATAACTACTTGGGAAGCAAAGAAAATTAGTGGCTAAATTGCTTCCTAAAATAGAAAATTCTAGGTTTCAAATTTGGATTACACAATGCAAAAGCCGGTGGACTTCCCACTGAGAATCCACACCTATAAATAGGCTAGAGATGCCTTATAATGAAGTGGAAAATTGAGAATCAACTAATCCCAATTACAAAAACACAATTCCATTATTTCTTTGCACTCAAATCCATGCATCCTTCAACTACATTTCCAAATTATCCCACTAGCCATTTTCCCTACTTTACTAATAGCCTTTATCACTTGTTCACGTCCCAATTGTCCCAAATATACTAATCTCTTGATAGCTATTTCCAAAACTAATCTATTCCCTACATTATAGAGTGATGGAGCCAGGCGCTAGTAGAGAAATGGGCTTAAAGGGTGAGCCGTAAGGTACACCAGCCAAACCCTTTATACATAATTTTTTTTTTCAAGTTTTTTTCCCCATTTTGGGGGGAGGGGTGGGTTGGAAGGCCCACCATGCCTCCCTTGCCTACGCCAGTGATTACATTACTATATTAATTAAAAAATAATCATCTTTCATTGCATGAAAACGACCAGAATTGTCCAAAATGCCCCTATCAATGTTAAAAACCCAATAAACCATGAATTTGCCACAAAAAAAAGGTCTTCTTCTTTTAAAATTAAAGACTTGTCAGTTGAATTTCGTAAGTTTCATTTAGTCAGTTTATTATAAAATTCAAATGGAGAGCAACCTTTCAATTCTAGAAATTACACTACAATTACTCTTTTGGAAAATTTAAATATAGTAGCAATTTCTGAAATCACATCCAAAGATACGAAAATTTAAAATAAGTTTATGTGGGTCTTGGCTACAATTTTTAATATTAGAAAATTTGTAAGCTTCTAAATTTTCAAACTTACCAAATTTTGACTTGAGAAGATTGTTTTGAACAAAGCTTAAATTTTAACTTAGTTAAAATTTGACCATATTGAATTTTGAATTTACTTTTGAAAATGGCATTTGAAATTTTGAATTGGGGTTTAGCTCTAATTTGGAATGAAAAAGAAAGGTGGTTAATGTAATTTTATTTAAGGATATTTATGCAAATAATTAAATTGTGGTGTAAGAAACAAAAGTGTATTTGTAATATAATTACCCATTGAAATTTTATTTCAATTGCTGTTGAATTAAAATATGGTGGAATAAATAGTATTTGTAGTGGCAATATAATCCACCTTAAGAAAAATATTGGAAAATAAAATTTACAAACTAATTTTCTGAAATGCCCTTATTTAATATTTGACATATTTCAAAAATTAGTTTTATATTTCCAAGAGTAAATACAGATATACTTGTAAAGGAGTCTAGGAAATACTATTAAATATAGAAAAAGGACAAAGCAAATGGGAGAAATTAAAAACGAAATATGGACAAAATAAATGATGTAGAAGGTAAAAAAATAAATAAATTAGATTATTTCGAGTAAACCCAAACTTCTTAATATTGATTTAAATATGAGTGATGCTACATGTACAGATAAATGTATAAATGGGTTTACAGATAGGGAATAAAGTTACAATTTTATCCATGCATTTTCTCTTTCATTTATTGCACAATATGGGTGAAATTATAATTCCACACCCTTTATGTAAACACATCTGTACTTTTATCTATACAAATAGATTATTCCTTTAAATATTGATACTTTGGGGAAAAAACTCTAAAGACAAACATTACTATTTGAAAATAATTCATTTCACACCTTTATTCAATATAACTAGTTTTGCAGCTCTCCCAAAAAAACTTAGATAATGACGTTCTCTAAGTTGAATAAGAAAAATATAGAACGTCAACTTTATGTAGGAAGGGGTCAACGACATATTTCGAATGGAAATTATACTAAGCCAATCTCACGCGAAACACATATAATATAGATTCATCTTGAGAAAACAACACAATTCTTTTTATTCTTGTGCAATCAAGAACTATACAATGAATGAAAACTTGAATAAATAAGTTGTCCAAAATGTTTACATACCCCCAAATGGCCCACAAAATATCCAAAAAAATAAAAAAAAAACTAAAACATAAAGTGAAGAAATGACTCAAAACCGGAAAACGCAACATAATTTGAGTAAAAATGGAAACAGTAGTGGCAAAGTGGCTGGTTGAATTACTCGCATCGAACTACCCCAAAAGTTGGTTCATGGGCTGAAAACAGACTCAGGACGCAAAAGTTATACATATTACTTCAATTACCAGCAACTGTACTATTCTATGTATGCAATTTTGTACCATTTCATGTATGCAAGTTAATTGTATAAAATAAAAATTACGTCATTCAAATAAGAATGTGAAAAAAAAATCAATTCAATAAAAATAGAAAAATTAAGGGATTAATTAGGTCATGATGAGATAAGAAGAGTAGAATTCCAATTGTGCCAACTAAATGGGCGAGAAAAATTATTCTAATTGTGCTCACCAACTGTTGTTTAATATATATGTATATATATATAAATATATGATAATTGAATTCAAAATAGGAATGTGAAAAAAATATTAATTCAATAAAAAAAGAAAAAATTAAGAGATTAATTACGTCATGATGAGGTAAGCAGCATAGATTTCCAATTATACCTACCAAATAGACAGGAAAAATTATTCTAATTATGCCCATCAACTGTTATTTAATATATATGTGTGTGTGTGTATATATATATATTATGTCAGCTTATATTATATATTAAAAGTTCCTAAGGTATTATCCTAAAATAAAGGAGTACATTGTCCTACTATTAAACTACTCATTTTCCACTCTACGGAGAAAACCCCAGTACTCGTACTCTAAGAGCCAACACTTTGTAGTAGCTACCAATCCTGAGCTAAACCACCCCCATCCCCCAAAATAGCTAGGGACTAGGAGGGCCAGTCTGATTACAGATCTTGAAAAAAAAAAAATTTCGATCTACATGGACTAAACTGTTTAATCCATGTTGTACAAAATACCATACTTAGCCGCATTTGACATTTTTGATTGAAAAAAATAAGTTCATATGATCTCACAATAGGTAATCCATTTGGACCATAAAAATGTATCTTGAATCCTATGAGTGTGAACATATGCACCCGTAGGTGGTGAGATGGATAGGAAAGCGAGCTCCTAACAAATCAAGAACTCACATGTGAATTCAGATGACCCAATTTGTTGTTTAATTTAGTCCTCAAAACCCATGCACGGGTTCTTGAATCTTGATTGGCCAAAGGTACCCAGTGCTCAACACTCACCGAGTATTGTGAGTTTTTTCCCTGCTTCACTATCTCCTAACAAATTTAACTCTTCCAAAAATTAAATAAAAATAAATCTCAAATACTAATCAATATAAACGTGGACTCTAACATTCCTTCACTTTTAGAAACCACTATTGCCCTTATTGATAGAGAACTTTTTCTATGGTAATACTTCTTCTTCTTTTCCAATTTATTATAATAAAAAATATATTAAGCAAAATTGAAGCTTCGCCTTAACAACTTATGTGACCAACACATAAATGTGAATATTAAGAGATATGACACACAGTTTTTCTAAAGAAATTGATTAGGCTCCATTTTTAGAGCCTGATTGCCTACATGACACCCATCTAACAAAAGCATTTTGTGGGGCTGTTTTTATTAGATGGGTGCCTTGTAGGTGATTAGGCTCCACTTTTTGAAGTCTGATCAATCTCCTTAGAAAAATTTATATGACGCAAGGCCAAAAGAAAACATTCTCTTTTTATTTGGCTCCATCAAAATGCACATTTTTTTTGGTTTCAACAATTTTCTTTTCATGTTCTTCAACAGTCAGATATGTAGTCATTTCTTTAAGTTGCATCATTAGTTGGGCAGCCACAGATCGGAAGAGCACACGTTCTTCAAGAGAATAATCGTCGTCTACAAAATTGACAGAATTAGTTTTCCTTAATCTTTTCCATTCGAAAAGATTACTCTGCCACCGTTTTCTGTATTTTTTGTAGAAAGCTCATATTACAAAATTTTTTCTGTCGGTGTTGAAAATATCCCTTGCACTCTTTAATTGATTGATGATGATGATGACGATAATTATGTATCCAATATTGTGCAAAAGTTTCTTCATATTTTCCTTTTGCTCTCGAAGTGTTTTGATAATACAAGGGGGAAATAGTGAAAGGTGTTAGGACTTGGGGTTTCATCTTAAAAGGTCAACTTGTGAAGAAAAGTATCCTAAACGCTTATATGTGGTTTATATTTTTATATTTAGTCGATGCGGGATTTATCCGTTAACATACCTCCGCAAGATGGTGGCTTGTTAGAGCAGGCCAATCTTGAAATCCATGTGCTCATTTAACTCTTGGCCAGATGGAATTGCTCGTTTGAGCTTGACAGGCTTTGATACCATATTAAGACTTGGTAGAGTATGAGAGAATGAAAGTTATTTCATTAATGAGAGATGAACTTTATTTATACAAGCATACAAGAGGACTTGTAGTAGAACTAAACTAAACAAGAGATAATGCTAACCTAATCCAAATAGAGAGAGAATGAGTACAACAAAAATACACACCCAAGAAGGACTCAAGAAGAGTACAAAATATACAAATTGCTATAAATATAATTAAGTTGGTTCGATACACCCCCAAGACAGAGGATGGTATAACTCCAATCTTGCACCACATCAAAGACAACTGAGAACCTGACACTGGCTTGCTAAGAACATCAGCGAGTTGATCAGAGGAGGATATATGAGCAACACAAAGTTGGTTTGCGTGAACTTTTCCACAAACAAAGTGATAGTCAAGTGCAAGGTGCTTCATTCTAGGGTGGATGACAGGGTCTTCATAGAGAGAAGTGGCTCCAATATTATCACAATAAATGACCAGTATAGAAGAGCTAGTGACTCCAAGTTCACCAAGTAATTGCTGAACCCATGCAAGTTCAGCAGCCGCAGATGCAACCGTCCTATACTCAGCCTCACTGGAGGATCTGACAAAAGTGGGCTGTTTCTTAGAGCTCTGCGAGACAGGGTTGGAGCCAAGGAAGACAATATAAGCACCAATAGACGTCCTGTTAGTGGGATTACCAACCAAATCTGCATCAAAGTTGGCACGGAGGGCTAAAAGGTAGGCCCCGTGTAGCAAAAGGCCGTGGTCTATCATACCAAGAAGGTAACGGAGAATGCATTTCATAGAGGACCAATGCACAGATGTTAGAGCATACATGTACTAAGACAATTTGTTAACTGAGTAAGAGACATTTGGTCAAGTCAGGGTCAGATAAGTTTGCAAGTGGAACACCATTATGGGGTAACACTGTGCCACTCAAAAGACTGGTGACTAGTTTTGAGTTAGTCATCTCAAATCAAGTTAGCTAATTGAAGATATATTTACATTGTGAGAGAAATAAGCCTTTCGAGAAGTGAAGGACCTTAACTTCAAGAAAATGAGAGAGTGAAACCAAATCTTAAATAGAGAATAATTGAGCAAGGGCGGCAATGACATTGGAGAGGAGTTGTGGGTTGCTTCCACTAAGGATGATATCATCAACATACACAAGTAGGAACATGACATCGGTACAGTGACGATATATGAATAGAGAACTATCAACCCGCGAACTGATAAAGCCAATGGTAATAAGAAATTGTTTCAGTGTAGTGTACCAAGTCGTGGAGGCCTGTTTAAGCCCATAGAGTGATTTCTTGAGATGAAGGTGATAAAATAGGAAAGGACTAGCAAGAATTTTCTAATTCACGTACACCAGTCTCAATTGTAACAATATTCTAGCTTGAATTATTTATTATTTTGTAATCATTGTATTTATTATTTGTAATCAGTGTAATCATATGTGTATATTTAGTTGCTATGATTTAGTTTCCCTTGTATAGCATTGGATGAATTGTATTTATATATAGCTTTCACAGAAGGATGATGCAAGTCAGAATTCATTCTTCCCTTCAAATTCTTGATGGTATTAGAGCCTTCCAAGAGGTATAATTTGTACCATCTTTGGCTAGCTTGAAAGGAATTTGTGCTGAAGCATTAAGGGAGATGAGATTTCCTAGTGTGGGAGCAGGAAGAATTTGAACAGCAGGAGCGTTGTTGTGGGAGGCAGAATTATCACTGATGTTGGTTTGAGAATCAGTGGGATTTGAAGATTTCTCAATTATTTGAAATGGAAATTAAGCAAGAAAAAGAGATATAGCAGAGAGGAAGCTTTGACAGAAATTGAAGAACCTCTCCACGCATTTAGATTATGTCGGTAACGAAGATATTGTTGTCGGCAAGGATACCTATCTTTCATCTGGGCTTTACTGTCCTCTTCTCCCCTCACTCTCATTTTAAACTTAATAATGTTCTCTGTGCACCCTTGATTAAGAAAAATCTTTTCTCTATTTCGCAATTTTGTCAAAAAATAATACATCAGTTGAATTCTTTCCTGACTCTTTTCTTGCAAAGGATCTAATTATAGGGGCTTACTTGGCGAGCTGCCAGAATAGGCGCAACTTATATGAATGGGGAACAACTCCTTACTCAAAATCAACAAACCATATATTTCCTTCTACGTCTCTTGCTGTCAGTTCCAAGGTGTGGCACCAGCGCCTAGGACATCCATCATCTAAAGTTCGACAAAGGATTTTGTCTAGTAATAAAATTCCAATATCCAAATCTATTGACATTTGTGACTCGTGTTTTAGCAATAAAGTTCATAAATTATCCTTTTCTGAGTCAACCATTAGTTGCAACAACCTTTTGAGTTACTATATTCAGGATGTATGGGGCCCTCTCCAGTTTCATCTTTTGATAATTGTCACTACTATGTTATTTTCATTGACTATTACCAAATCAGATGTTCCTCAATTGTTCAACAAATTTCGAACACTTATCACAAACTATTTTCAAACTCAAATTAAAACAGTTTATACCGATGATGGGGGAGAGTGTAGAGCACCGTCTCATTTCTTAGCAAAATATGGGATACAACACCTTACTTCTCCACCCTATACTCCAGAACATGTGGGCTGGTTGAGCGCAAACATATGCCATTGCGGTTTTGGACTCGTACCTTTTCCTGTGCAGTGTATCTAATTAACCGTATGCCTACACCAGTTATTCACAATGATACTCCCTACCACAGGCTATTCAAACAACATCTTACATACATCAACCTCAGAGTTTTGGCTACCTCTGTTACCCTTGGTTATGACCGTACAGTGCTCACAAACTCAAACCTCGGTCTAGACCTTGTGTGTATCTTGGTATCTCTATTCCTTATCATGCTCATCTCTGTCTAGATATATCTTCTAATCATGTTTTCATCTCTCAGCATGTGGTGTTTATTGAAAGTATATTTCCATTCCAAGCAGGAGAAACGTCATCTGTCTCCTTACGTATCATTTCTCAATTTCTCTGACAAAAATCAGCTACAAACTCTAGTTCTACTTCCACTCCCTTAATATCTGAATCGCTTCCCAACACCAACTCCCCTGAATATGTTCCTGTTCTAGTAGTTGCACCTTCTTTCCCGCCACCAGAAGCTGTATCACCGCCGAGTCTTTTACAGATAATGCCTTCCTCTGTCTTGTCTTCTCCTTCTCCTAACTATTTTCAATCTCCATCACGAATAGAAACCACCAATTCGACAGATTCTTCCTCCTTTCTCATTAAACAAAAGACACATCACAAGATACACATGAATGGCTACGTAAATGATCATCTCATTCATAAGCTAAATGCTTCAAGTGTTTATATACACATGAATGGCTACGTAACCTTTTGGGTATTAAGAAGGGTTAAAGACAGTCCAATCTTGTTCAATATATGCCATAAAAGTCGTTAAGAAAAAGGTAGGTTTAAAATCCAGTGGCAAGCTAAGAATAAAAACTAAATGAAAGAGTAAATTTATTCAAGATATAATGCGTGTCATGAGAATATATATCAATAACTTAAAATATCCCAAGCCGTAAAAAAGCTAATTGACCTTTTCTAGTAAACTGTAACATACACGATGGTATAGAATCGTCAGGTAGCATAGTTTTTCCTTTTTCTGAAAGGTAGCATTTTTTTTCTTAAACTGGGGAATGGACGAAAATAATGAGATTTCTACTTCGTCTTAGCATTAGCATCGGCTGCAGGAGTAGACTTTGCTGGTTAATTGATCTCTTCCCAAACTTTAATCCAAGTGACCATGGCATCTGCTAGTTTCTGGAAATAGGGGTTGACTTAGTTGAGCTTCTCCACCTTCATGAAGAGGTCAATATAGCACTTCTGCAAGTTTGTGGCTTCTTTGGAGAAGAATGGAAGAATGGAATAATCTCCTCTTGCCAATAGGTAACCTTGTATTCATTCTTTAGATTAACAAATGGTTTGCTAGCCTTGCTGTGCCAAATATATGGCAGCCCTGTCTTCACTCCAAGATCTAGATTATCACAGATTACCTAGAAGTATTCTAAAATTAGTCTTTTTCAAAACTCTGTGTTGTGCGATTGTGCGGTTTAGGATAGCATTGAGAAAGAAAAGGCAACAAAACTTTGTTCCACTGCATATGTGCATACCATTTAGTGGAGCCATTTTAATCCAGATATCACAATCTTTTGGTCCATTATTATTAAGTTAAAGGCAGCTGCGGAACATAGGAACATCAAAAAGGATGTGCATAACATCTAGTGGAGCCATTTTAATCTAGAAAATAATGTGAACCGGGGCGATAAGTGATTTCTCTTCAAGGAAAGGTTATATTTACTTGCTAAAATGAGCAAGGAACCAAGCAGAAACTTATATTAACCTACACCTCCAGTGCCATTAACAAGACTTCTATCCATATCAACATCTATTTTGCGCACGACAATATTTTTAAACTCTGAGGTCTATAGAACTTGACCACAACTGATAGTCAAATGTTGATTCTATGGCATCCACAGTGGCTCATTCTATAGGTTTAGTTGCCTGCTTGTTTTTCTTTTTTTTTTTTTTCTCTCTATCTTTATCCATTTCTTGAAAAGATAAGAAATTGAAAACTCAAAAAGCCTGCTTGTACTAATAACTAACAGTTGAACCATGTAAACACTAATGAGTTTCAAAATAAGAACTTTATGGTAGATAAATCAACATTTTCACTGTTTACCATTTTTAAGGATTTTTGCTTTGAATCGTCCAAACAAACTCGCCCGAACTAAATAATTACCATTTTCACGACTTCACACACACCATAATCTCTAATATACTAAAATGCTAATACGAAATCACCAGAAAACAATGCACTATAAGCATATCAAACAGCCGTTGAATGAAAGAAATTTCAATACAAATTCACTATAATTCCATTCCTTTTTAGGATTGCACAAAAATAAAGAAAGCTGCCAAAAAAAGCTGTTCCTCTTTCACCAACTAAAATCACCATTAGCAAAAGTGATTCACGAACCAACAATCACCATTTCCAAACTGTCTTGTAGAATCTTTGAATTTGGCTACTGAAAATCGAAAACTTCTAGGTCTAGAAGCTATTTCCTAAAAGTTTCACTCCTTTAGAAACTCTTCCCAAAAAAATCAATTGAGATAAATCAAGAAAGATGGCCACTTTCCAAATTACACGCTAAATTGTGTCTTTGAACTCTTCAAATTCTATGTATTCAAAGATATAATCTTTGGACTTAAAAGAAAAAATGGGTTTCTGGGGTTGAAAACTTTGCATAGTCAAACTTCAACCAAAAAAGGTGCTAAACCCGTATCTATTAGAAGCAGAGAAATCCAAGCAAAAAGGAAATGCCAAAATATATTCATCAACATTTCATATATCATATCAATAAAAGATCCAACTTATCAAGATGAGAAATACAAACTTCTGAAGAATTGAGAAAATGTTATGAAGAATTTAAATATGAATATTTATTAGCAATGGAAACTCAAGTCTTCAACCATATTGAGACAGTATAATGGATAACTTATTTTGATTACCACATTAACTAAGGGAGGACTGTCGTTGAACATAGTTTGTTTAAGTATCAATTCTATTATCACTCCAAACTCCTCAAATAAATGCACTGCAATCTCATGAAAGAATCTAACTTTATGACGGATCAAAGTCAACTGAGACCTCTCAAGTAGTAATTGTTACTTCTTTTTAAGAATTCTAGTAGGCTTCTCAACAGTTAAACATGCTTTAGAATCCCCAGCTGTTAATATCTCTGATTAAAAACCTTCATAAACCAAGGATATCGTAAACCAATATCTCTGATTAAAAACCTTCATAAACCAAGGATATCGTAAACCAAGGACAAGGTTTTAACTTCTCTTAGGCTTAACCATGAACATCTAAGATCGGAAGATACATTCAAAAAAATAATTTAATTACTGCTAATGGTTGTAATTTCTTGAATGTAAAGAACCAATAGAGTTATAAAATGTAAGAAATCACAAGGTAAACGATATAACTGTAGTTTGAATATAACTAGATTTCTACCTATGTGTTCCACGGGTAGAGTTCTAAAAGAGTGTTATATATAAAATGTAGCGCAATGATACCTGCCAAGTTTGATGTCGTAAAGAAACTATTTTGTGCATTCTATGCATAGAAGCAATATGTAATTGTTTCTCTATTCTGCAATCTAATTTTTTCTAGGAGTACGTGGCAAGTGAGGTTTCGAAACTCACATTTCATATGTTTTAGCAACGAAGATTAAGTATGGAGATTTTATTAAAGAGCTTGAACCTCAATTTCCAGCTTCTCTACTTCTCATTTTATTCAGGGCTTCCTAATGAGCCAGAATCTACAAGTTACAAAAGCGTATCAACACATGTGAAATGCAGCTTCGATAGATGAATGTTGGATGATAAAAAAATTTGTATTAAAAAATTAAATGTCGCATTGACAGAATTATTGTATCAGCATCATATTGATCAAGTTGGGAGGCAAAATTGATTGTGAATGCTAAGCATGTTGTTGGAAAAGTGAGTCATATCACCATTATTTGTAGTAATCAAATTAGTGTTACTCATTTAGTTGTAAAGCAATTAATTTAACAAAATTTTCCTTAAGTTTTAGATTTTTTTTGCCTTCATGACCAATTTTCATTAGTCCAAAGTATAATGACTTCCAACAAATTGATAAGTATCATCTATCAAATATAATACACAAAAAAAATATAAATTTTCAATAAATGATATTGTGGGCATTAAGTAGTTAGCATGAAGAAAGACATTGATATAGGGGAAAGCAATTTAAGATGATTGTTGCTTGATGAATACATTATGGTTCACAACTAAACAAATGAAGTTGTATGGAAAATGATCTAGTATATATTTTTAATAAATTGTAGAGTAAATTTTTGTATATGTAAATAATTAACTTTCTAATGAAATTACACGGGATAAACACAACAATATAATAAACTGTTATCTTTGTGCAATAAATTGATCAACAAAGTTGGATTAAATTAATGCTAAATTTGATAAATATATATATATATATTAAAAGGAAAAGATATATTTGAAAAAGATATTTTAAAATAATTTAATCTGTAAAAAAATTTTAAATATTAAACAAAACTATCTATCCATGTGGCATGTATCTCTACCGGTCACATGAGACGTTTTGTAACAAAACCTCTCAAGAGTTTTTGAACACTACCCTTCTTATATTAGAACTGTATAAGTGAAACATCACCAAAATATTAAAGTTAATATTATTAGTAATAAAATAAAAATAAAATTAATTTTTGAATTTGGAATATGGTAATTATATTATTAGGGAAAATATATTGACACTACACTTTTTTTATAAATACACCACATTTTATTTATATAAATAGTAACTTTATATTTATTTTTCCATTTACATTCTTATACGTTTTTATCACTTTCTTTTTTGCAACTTTTTTATCTAATAATATTTCTTGTCTTAAATAATAATTTTTGTCCAATCTCTTTTATCATTGGACTCCTAAACAATGAAAAAATAATTAATTCTCAGTTGACAATTTGCCA
This sequence comes from Nyctanthes arbor-tristis, assembly GCA_963692815.1. NCBI lineage: Eukaryota > Viridiplantae > Streptophyta > Magnoliopsida > Lamiales > Oleaceae > Nyctanthes > Nyctanthes arbor-tristis. Next base: position 24,526 of record CAVNYN010247608.1, read on the forward strand.
TATTTTACTTATATAATGTATTTAGCAGCTCCTTGAATAAAATTTTTGGATGAAAACTTTTTTTAAATATAAGATATTCAAGTCAACAGAAAGTCAAGGAAAAAAATATAATTGCAACTTTTTTATCTAATAATATTTCTTGTCTTAAATAATAATTTTTGTCCAATTTCTTTTATCATTGGACTCCTAAACAATGAAAAAATAATTAATTCTCACTTGACAGTTTGCCATATTTTACTTATATAAAGTATTTAGCAGCTTCTTGAACAAAGTTTTGGGATGAAAACTTTTTTTAAATATAGGATATTCAAGTCAATAGAAAGTCAAGGAAAAAAATATAATTAAAAAAGTTAAGAGTGTAAGTGCAATAGTTAAGAAAATCTAAGGATGTGTAGTCAATTAAAGATGCATTATGATTATAAAAAATTATTGTGTCAATATAATCCCCTCTAGATTATTTTCTACACTATATTTTAACCACGCCGCAATTAAATCATAATTTTGTAAGCATACGACTGGTTATAGACAAATATGACCTTAGTATATTTAATTCTTAAGAAAAACTACTGTCTATTATCTATACTACAATTAAATTTAGGCTAATTGGCACAATAATCCTTAGTAACATTTCACTTTATTGCTCAATCTAGCCCTGACTTTTCAAACTTGGCAATTATAATCTCAAATCTCACTTTTTTTTACGTAATCTATAACTTTTTATTTGAAAAGACAATAATGCCCTTAATTGTGATTAATTAACATTAGTATACAGTAAATAAATAAAGATAAGGAATATTAAATTTTATTATTTCTTTTTGAAATACTATAAAATCTCATACAGTGATCACAAAAAAAAAAAAAAAAACTAATTCACCTTAACCCCGATGATCGCCCGTCCCAATTAGAGTAGTATTTTTGGGATACGCAAACGCACTGAGCGGGATGAACCAAGGTGCGCCACTATACTTCACTAGTGATCATTCGTTTAATTATCATAAAAATTATATAAAAAATGAAACAAATTAAAAGTAAAAAATAATATAATAAATGAATTGATAAACACATAAAAAAAATTGGTCCAGGCAGCCTCACATTAGGTGAATAGATGAGCTGTGTAATTCGCGTGTCATCGTTAAATTCTCATGAGCTGTTTTTTAAAGACAACCAAATTACATATTTTTTTCTTTTTTATCTATTTTTTATTTGCACAGGAGGTTTTCTCAAAGGTATGCAATGCTAAAATTATTATAAAAATTCAATAAATTTATGAAATATAGTAAGAAATCAACCAATAGTTTAAAAAAAAAGTATTAATACTGAACAAATGAATTTATTATTCTTATGTTTAATGCATGCAATTAATTGTCTTTGTTTCAATCTATAAAATTTACTCAAATCTATTCAAATTTGGATAGTACCGTTTAATCTATAAATAAATTAAATAAATTAGGAAGACTATTTTGAGGAGACCAAGATGGTAAAAACATATATTTTGAGGAGACCAAGATGATGAAAACGTACCCCCATTCATTTGTGTAAACCAGCCCAATCAATTTTGACATGTCATGGTGACATCAGCGAAATTGTAAACGTGAAAATGTGAAATTTCTGTCTCTAATTGTAATTGAAAACTCTCCTTTAATATTTAACTTCTATATATAAATGGATTCTGAGAGGTTACTATTGCTTATAACAGTGTCTTTATGATTTTATCCCTATCTTTAAATAGGTATATTTATGATTTTACCCCATCGAAATAGAAACGGTAAATTTGGGTTTTGCTCGTTCTTCCATATCTATTGCTCTTCCCTCTGAATGTTTTATCTTCCTCACCCGAAAATCTTTCACTTTGATCTTGGCTTTACTCTTTGTCTTCATGGTTAACGTACTAGAATTGAACTCAATGAAGGTTATGGCTTGTTTTGTGCTACTGATTTTGAAGTTCAATGTGGCCTGCGGTGAATTCGAAGTAGATCTGAACCATATCTTTACGGTAAGCCAAGAAAATCTGTGAAGCTCTTTCATTTCATCATTTTTTTCTGTACTGTAATTTCCTTTTCTTCTTTTCCAATGATTCTTAGACCGGGTTCGCTATGGTTAATTTTTTTCTTCTTTTTTTTTTAATTTTAGTTTTCAATTTCATTTCTTGTGGCCCGTTGTGGGTTTTCTCCTCATGGGGTTACGATAGTTGGAATTTGCTCTTGACTGTAAGTAAAAACTATCCCTCAGATTTGACAAGTGGAGAAAAAAATAACTCTGCACTTATCACCCTCAAAAAAATTGCACTTACCAAGTTGGGCTGGTATAGCACCAACAAACTGATTCAAGCGACTGACTTACCATAATCAATTGGAATTATGTCTTCTAGCATATTGAAGTACTATAGTGGCAAAACCTCTTTAGGGTGTTTTTTTTGCATAAGTTAACCCTTGTTTGCATATATTACTTTATTTCAATCTCTGCTAGGTAAGCTCAGCACCAAGGAAAGTTATATGCTAAACTCATTTTCTTGATTTGCTAAAACATACTTCCTCTAGATGATATATAAGTTTACTGCTACTGCAAATTGATTATCTATAAAACCATTGTTTATCATATAGATATGGAAGTCGAAGTTGGTAATTCTTACTGTTAGAATCATTTTATGCTTCTTAAATTTAGTGTGCTGATAGAATTTCATATGCAGCTTCATTTTACAGTCTCTTCAATAGCTTGTTAGTTTTTTATTTAAGCATTTCTTGTCATTGCTGTTGATGTCCACCCAAAATGGAAAATACCAAGCAAGACAAATGCTGATTCAACAGCCCAAGACATTGTTCTCATCGATGAAAGTTATGTATGCAAAGCTAGAAACTTCTATAAATAAACAAACAATTTCCATTACTTGCACCTAACTTGGTTACATGCATGTATGCAGGTTGCAAGCTATTATACTGACTATCTAGGATAATTTTATAGATCATAAAGATGCTGAAATTGCTGATTCTCTGATGAAAAACCAATTATTGTTGGAAACCATCAAAAAGTGACTTCATTCCACGGTTAGTAGTTCTAGGATTTAGTTGTTACTTTAATAGACCATATCTCATAAATTACCCTAGTTAAACTACATGCTTTTGGTACATTTAATAGGATTTTCATTATCTACTAAGGCAAATAGCTCAATCTTAATTTACCCGAAGTTTGAAAAACTTGCTGGCCTTAGAGAATGGCTAGTACTTTATTTTATTTTTCTCTTGAATATTTCCATACAGGTTTCACATTTAAGAGTGTATTCTTTCACTATTTTTATAACTTGTCAGTTCTGTTTATGTAAGGCTTGAAAACAATAAACGGGTACTAAAATAAATGATTAGTCAAAAGGCATATGATTTGCCAAATCTGTGATGCATCTCACCCCCTTCAGATGATAGAGTCATAACCATCAAAGACATTCCAGAATATTTATCATCAGTACATTTATATATTGTGATTGCATTTTTAACACTGTTCATTTCCATCATCTTTTATTTTGATCTCTAGAATGTACGCTTAATTCCTTCTTATTATTAGCGTAAACCATATTGGGTAACATGTAAGATAGAATTGGCGAAAAGTTCTCAATCATCATGGCATATGGCATATGACACCTGTGTTGGACATCCTATACTCATCCAAATGAGATATATTTAAGCTATTATTGCAAACACAAGCATGCACAAGCTATTCCAAGGTACATTACCTTTTCACATTCGTTTGCATAAAGGTATAGTTTTACATTGTTAAATTGTTTATAATACTGCTTCTGATACTTATTATGTTGTGTCAAACTGTTTATAATACTTACACTACTAAAATGGTATTTTCCAGGTCAAAATGCAATGTTACAATTGCAGATAATACTGATGCCATAGTTGGATCATTATTTCTTGCTGTGGCTGAGAAATTTTTACGTCTGCTGAAACACTAATGAAAGATAACATAATGGTACATTTTCAGATTATTATTTATTGCTTTTGCTGACATTTCTTAAATAAAATTGCAACTGTCTTTCCAAATTTTTCTTGCAGAAAGAAAATCAACCTATTAATTGTCGAAATGAAGATCTTTTCATTTACATAAAGTTTAGTAGTTTGGATCCAAGAACAGGCCAAAAAAGACTTGATTTGTCTACATCATAGATCACAAATGTGGCTCAGTAGAAGGATCTCCTCTGCCCTCACCGTGTCAATCAATGAACAAAAATGTTTCTCATATCATAGTAGCTGCTAGTGACAACAATAGTGGATATGCACTAAATACACAAAGAAGCTTCTTCCTTTAGACACAAGATGCCGATCAAAGGAAAAATCAAAAACTGACAGAAGTAAACACTCTACTTGCTACAAATGAACCCATCAGTGAGGCTAGCATCTCCCAAGAAGAAAATGCCAACAACAGCATGGGCATTTAACAAGTAAAACAAGTAGTTTCAAGTCTATGTCGAAGTGTACAATGTGAATGCCCTTGGTAAATAAAAAAAGTCTTCTGAAGTCCTCTTTGAAGTGTTTTGTTGGGCATCTGACACTTTTAATGTTTCCTAAATGTGTGTTTTGAAGTCGTTTGTTCTGCAGCTGACCTTTATATATGCCTACATTGACTTTTGCTGAAACATTTGGTTTCTTATGTGAACTTTAGGTCATACTTATGCGAATGCAATGTACGTTGTATGTAGTAGATTTTTGTTATCAACGATTGCTTATTTATCTAATAACAACAATCATTTTTACCTTTAAATATCGGAACAGATTATATGAATTAAATATAAATACAATATTCTTTTAGAAGATCTCCAGTTTTGATTTTTGCTTCAATACCATTCACTACGTTAAAGGAAATGATGATTGAAAAATATATAATCAATTGTACACAGTTTCAAATCGTCATCAGTTAAAAAAATATTGTAATTGCATATTAAATCATAGGATATTTCTTTAAATTATTTCAACACTTACAATTGTATATTAATATCCACTTGGATTTTGTTATACTACATAGAATAGTTCTATTGCATTATCAATCTTATCTCATATGCAACCTAACAATAGGCAAACAAATATATATTAATTTTATACAAACTGATAGTATATTGTCAGATATTGATAGAATCTATATTATCCTAAATCAAGAGTAACTTAACTTATATTTTCCCGCCTAATGCTTGGTGACATCACCATACATCACTTAACACGCTGTTTTATTTTTGGGGCACACTTTTTCATTTTACACGCATTTTTTTACACGCGTTTTAGGGGATGTTTGATTTAATTTATGGTAGTTAATTTATAAAGAGAAATTATAAAAAGGTGAAATGAGTGATGTAGATTTAATAGAAGTTTGAAATTTGTGGTTATAAATGAATAATTGTCAAATCAATAGTTAAATCAGTGGTAAATGAGATTATAATGTGTTTTGTTAAAGAGTATCAAAAAAGGGCTTAATTTTCCAGGCGTTTACAATTTAAACCCCCTGCACCCTCTCCTTTCTTTTCTCTCTCTTCAACAAGCCCTATGTCATTTTCTCTCTCTTCAATTAACCCAATTTCAGGCCTCCAACAATTCTTCTCTTTGTCGTTTCTCTCTCTTCAATATTCCAATCTCTAAAAGAGGAGCTAATCAAGATATTATTTTATTTTTTAGGCTTGCATATTCTTGATAATCTCAAGCTCTCGTTCCATACCATCCAAAATATGGCAGATTTATCTTTTCATATCTTGCAAAATCTACTAGATTTATCTTTCAAGAGGTATACTTGTGATAATTTTTGAGGGGATCCTACTTTAATTGGAAGAGATTGCTATGTACATCTACAATCCCTTTAAAAGTTTTATTTTCAACCGTGTGTAATTTTTGGTAGCTTCCAAAATTTGTGTTATCATTTTTATTTTATCCAGGAATATATTTGGGCGAAATTGAAACTATATTTGGTAAATTTGAAACTATAAATTGCATTGCTTATCTTTAGTTTAGAGAGTCCTGTTTAATTGTAATCTAATTTCCCTTTTTCACTTTCAAGTTCGGATATAAAAAAATGGTTCAATCAACCCTCATCAAAAACATCACCAAGAAGAGGATGGACTGGAGTATAAGAATCGGTTGCGCGGGAAAATGGATGGCTACAAATGAGGAGGCGGACCGTAGCTTGGAATTTATTTTTCTTGACAAAGTGTTAAGTTGTTTCTGCGTTCTACTTTTTATTGCTTGTTGACATAGATTACTAATTTCTTCTTTTTTTTTTTGCTCTGTTTCTCTCTTTTCTTTTTTAAGTGATATGTTGTCTGCAGTTTTTTCCCCTGTAATACATGTCTATTGGGTGTTTAGCCCAAATTGCTCCATGTCTAAGTTTAATTTATTTTGTAATTCTTTTTTGAAGTGAAATTTATTTTGTAATTCTAATCTTTTGTACTGCATATTTTTAATTTTTTTGCTGCCTATTTGTGTTGGGGTGTGTGCATTGTTATGTGAGCTTATTAGGAAATGCATAATTGTTTTCTGGGGAGAATTATTGATTCGAATATATATATATATATATATATATTCTTGCAAGTTAGGCCGGCAAATGTTTTTCGTTTCCTCCTTTTTCCTTTTTATTTTGGGTTACTCGTGCAGCCTAGCAATTTTGTAATTGCAACCATGAACTTTATTTATTTAGTTTTAAAATTATAATATCAAAAACCAGTACACTGAATGGAAGGAAACCAGGAAACTGGGAGAAGAGGAAATAACTCTATCCGTTATTAGATCACGAATGAGAAATAAGTTTGAATATTTAAGCATACTTTTGTTTATATGATATGTGAAAATAACATGTGAAATTGAACTTGCTTATATTAGCTGGTATGCTATTCTGCAATATAAATTTCTGGTACATGAGAATTACTTTGGCATAATTTAAGTCCATGACGTGCAATTTTCAAACCGAAGTACTGAGATTTTTTTAAACTTTTTACTGCATGTGTCTTAGGAGATGTAAATGATGACATTGGTAAGTTATCTTATAATATGCAGAAGAACTTTTTATTTTTTGGGAACAATCTTGGGTGAGTATTAGAAAAAATAAAGTAACTTCTTGACTTAAAACGTGTTTAGTTTATTTTTTAGTACATTATAGAAAATAAAAGGATTAACTTTTGGAGAAAGTACCTCTTAATTTGCTGAAAAAATGAATTACCTTCTTCTTTTTATAAAAAAATTAATTACCTACTTCTGATTTCCATCAATAAATTAATAATTTTTTAAAGACATTTGCTGTGTTTCTTATGAATAGATTTGCTCAAAATGAGCTTCTTTAGGCTTTGCCAAACATGCTCTTTTAGTTGGCATCAGATAGGTGGATTTTATGTACTCTTGATGTTGTAATCTGATTTTCAAATTGAACCCACAATATGGGTTCAATTTAAGAATGTTCGTACATTGCTGCATTAACAAGTTGATGCGTTTCTTTGTTAGGGTGATCGCATCCAAGCCAGTGCTCGTGGAGGCTATATCAGTAGGTTTGACAAGGAGATAAATTTGAGGAATGTTTATAGTATTAATACCTTCACTGTCAAGGATAATAAAGGTATTTATCATGTCACTGGACATCCATTTAGAATTATACTCTATGAGAAGACGGTCGTTCTTTTGTTGAAAGATCAATCATTTCCTCCTCAAATTTATAAGTTTAGACCTTTTCCTGAGATCACATCGGCCATAATAGATGATAAAGCAGCTTTTCTTTTGTACGGTTGTATGCTTTTTTAAAGTAAATTTATATTTCATATATTTTGTTTCTCTGTTTAATTCTTATGTATTCTATCCAGATATTAGCGGTCATGTTGTAAATGATGCTACTTCTAGACCAAAGTTGACAGACACCAAGGCTGGTGCTAAGGGACATGAAATGCAGCTTGAAGACTTGGAGTAATATCACTATTTTAATTTTCCTCTACCTATTTATGTTTCTTAGTAATGTTCTATATCTTCGTGTTTACTGCCTAAATCTCATTAGGAAGAACCGCTTGAATAGCACTCTTTAGGATGGATACACTGTTTGCATGAATGATCATGTGGAAGCCGCTGGCAGCGAGCCTTTGATAGTTGATTGTCTTACTACAAAACTGTCATCTAAACTTTTTCAAGGGTAAAATATTATTTGTATCCACAGGGATGGGCATTACAATACAAAGGGATGGGCATAACAGATACTAAGTATAATGCCACCCGCCTTTACTTCAATAGCTCAATTAAGGAGATTGATGATTTTAGAGATAGGTAAGTGCATATACATTAAGCATAGAATCTTGATGATTTTAGAGATAGGTAAGTACATTATACATTAAGCATACAATCTCTTGCCAGTTGACACTTTCGCTATGTACATCAGAATTTTTAGATTTACCATTGCTTTGTTATCTATGCTTTATTGTAGTTTGCCTTTGACTGCGTTGAATGAAAATGAGGGTTCGTATCACGTCAGCAATTCATCTTCATTATCTACTCACACCTTGAAAGAAGAAGTTGACAATAATATTCATCCTTTCCTTACATTGAAAGAACTATCAGAGACCAGTCAGGTATATTTCCACAATACTGTTTAATTACTTTACTATATAGTTTAATCACTTAAACGTATTTTATTTTACTACTACTACAAAGTAATATTATATTCATTTGTTTGGTAGGAAGGGTTTGTATTTGTTGTTGCTGTGATTTCTGGTTTTGACGAAGAAATAAGATTGTCATTTGTTAGTTGTAAGAATTGTTTGAAAAAGGTGAGAAGATTGAATGATGGGGTGCCTTGTGGTAATTGCAATGCTTACCAGAAACAAATAAGGTTCAAGCTCTTCCTAATGCATGCGACAGAACATAAGATTTGTATTTTCTTTTGTGGGAGAAGGAATATCAACAGTTGCTTGGGAAATATGCATTGGAAATTGCTCAATCGATCGGAAGTGGTATGCTTGATTGAAGGCATTGTTATATATATATATATATATATATATGTATGTATCGTGTGTGATTTCTTTTCATTCAACATTCTGATGACTTATTGTAGAAGGAAAAAAAAGAAGCAGTGAGACTCATCTTTTAGTGAAAAGTCCACCCAGAAACGCACTATCCGAGAAGAAGTTCTCAAGTTGGCAGATAAGGAGATCCTCTTCAAAGTTCAGGTCCAGGACAAAAACATCAACGACAACAACAAAGTCTTTGTGGTCAGGGAGTTAGATGATGACATTGAATTGATAAAAAAACGCAAAAGAACCGATCATGTTGATGATGTTGATGAATCAGATGATGAACTTGATTTGGATCATCGACAAGATTCAGTTAGTGACAATGAAGTCACTTCTCCATTCAAGACTTTGGTGTAGAGGCAAGTTGATGAACATGCTAATGACTCAAGCTGTGCCAATGGTGCCTCTGGCTCTATTCAGCAGTCATCTACTAAACATCAGAGATTGGTGAAGATTGAGTCTGATTAAATTTGCATATTCTGTTTAGTTATTATTCTATTTTGGGCTTTGCAACACATCTCGCCAAATTCCATATATTCACTTATTAGTTTTTTTGGACGGTTTTATATTTTAACATTGTATTTTAAGCTTTCTCATGGCGTGATTCTTATTATTGCTGAGATAGTGCTTGAGACATTATTTGCTGCTTGCGTATATTGGATTGATTATTGCAAAATTGTTTACCTTTGGGTATTCTATGTTTGGGTATTCTATGATTGCTTTTTACCCATACAATAGATTATACAGTTTGAATTGCTTTTTAAATGCACGGTATAGAGTAATGTGGACCAAATGACATTCATACAATAAGTATCATTTTTATATATTCTATTACATAGTTAATACTAAAGAGTAGTGTGGACCAAATTTCTGGACGCTTTTGACAGGTATTGGAGTTAATATGAATGTAGTTCTACCAATTCACTTACAGCATACTACTATCAGGTTAAGGGTAAGAGTAGTAATCTATGTACCTCATTAGCAAATTGAGTGTTTGACTTCCAAAGCGAGCTCATATGATATTGTAATTCCTATTTTGATAGATCTATGCTACAACGATTGAACACTTTGTAATTCCTATAATGCTCCTATAATGCTTATCAACTTGTGTACTTGACTATTATTAACACTTCTATCTTGATCTTTATGAATTCATTATTTTTTATACAATTTTTTACTAGCTTATATTTGGTCCACACTTTCATCCCCAGTCGTGTAAATTTATGGATCATCTTATTATTTTCGAAGTTTCTATTTTCAATCATCTCATTCTGTTCTTTTCATACTTTACATAGGAAATTATGAGTATAAGTTACTTTACTCATGTCTTGACTTATGAACTAATCGATGATTTATTTTTTTATTTTTTACCTTAGCATTTTGTAACTGTTTATTTTCAATCTTACGGGCATAGTTTCCTCTTTATCATTTAGTATCTAGGGATACAAGTAACCGCAGAATGCAAGTAAATGTAATGGCTCAGAAAAAAGGAACTTAAGGTGTCTACTCGGTTTTGAATCTTTGTGAAATCACCATTGAGCAATTAAATTCTAAAACTACTTCGTTATACTCACGTACAATTTGTTTCAAATTTTTAAAATTCATTTATTTTCCCTAATTAATTAATTGGTTGCATCTTAAAACATGGCTTATGGCGTGATTTTTTTATTTTTCATTTTTTTTACTAACTTAGTTCTGGTGAACAAATTCATCTCATCCTATTCATCCTACATAACTAATTTTCGATTTAATACTAATTTATTTTCAAATGAATGTCAATCCCATGAATTGAAAATTTGTATTATGTATCACGTAAAAATGATACCAGCTATATATGGATAACATGTTTATGTTACATTCTTATTTCGGCCTTCGTTTTTTATAAAATAATTTACCCCGTCGAAGTTTAGTAGGTATTCCTTATTGTGATCAGGTTCGAAGTTTACTCTGTTTTCCCATAAATAACATGTTTAATATGCATTGCTTACTCATATCGGATTTGAAGTTTTACGTTCTTAATTTTTATAGGACCAAATTTATTAGGAAAAATTGCTCTGAATGCCTTTATTAGGACGTGATATATTTTGAAGATTTATTAGGTGGATACAAATATATGATATTTTCTTAGATATTTATTATGGTTAATTCCACCTTAAACAAATATTCTGGAACAAATTTATCAACCCTATTACCTATTCCAATCATTTGTTTATTGCTGAAAGGTTTTAGGCCCATTCCTCATTCTACATCCATTAATTAAATGAAACTTCTTATCCCATTATTTCACGTAATTGATTTTGAATATTTTGATTGTATTATACAGAGCATCACAATTAAATCTGCTGTAGTGGATTGCACATTGACTCGACGGACCGTAAAATTCTGGGCGCTTTTGATAGGTAATGATGTCTTCAATGAAATTTGTAATTATCAAAATTTATTTGCTTCACTTCGTCACGCATAGAAATCCTAAATTTCTCTCTGCTTTTTTTTTTTTTTTTGTGGATTTTATTCCTTGTAATTAGTGCTTCTAAATGTATTTCATACAGGTTCTCTACTTTTTAATTCATATGCTGCGCCAAGTTTTTCACATATTAATTTGGAGTCATTGGCTTTATGTGTGAGATGCTTTTACTTCATGACACTATTCTTATGTTAAGATTGGTTCCTACGGTGGTTGTTATTCGCACTGTTGTTAAAATGATTTTTTTTTTTTTAAATCATATGATATATGCTTATTGGGTGTTTAGCGCCAATAGCTCCACGTCTGAATTTAATTCGTTGTCTGAATTTAATTCATTTATTAGATGAGATTTTTGACATATGCAATTTATTACTTGGAAAATCCCACAAAGAGTTGCCATTTATTAATTTGAAAATTTTTGGCTCGGTTTAGATATAATTCTTTTTGCCAAATTGCATATGAATTAAACTGATTATTATTTATACATAGCAAGATGAAACAAGATGGATTGTCTTTATTGCAAAACATGGTGACATAAATGAAGTACAGTTTGGATCCTTTTTGTAGCCTAGCTCATTTCTTACTCTCATATAAAAATTTCCTTTTACCATTTTTTTTTCTTTTTGGGATCTTTTTTAACATCCTTTTCCTCCTATATTATTAAATCTTGGAAATTATGCGTGAGGCTATGGGAGTTTAGGACGAGTTTTGGCAATCCAGATTATTTACTTATTTATTTATTTATTTTATTAGATTTTTGCTAGACTGCACCAAAAATTTTAAAATATTTGCATTCTTTGGGCCGATCAACAAAGAAGTATTATACTATCCCGTTATAATCACACAACCCGAATATCACTTTAATCTTTCTGTGTGGTTTTCCATATTAAATTATTCGCTAACTACTTTTTTCCATGTGTATAGCATATAATCAGTCATGAGAAAGCTCACTAAATCCATTCTAATTTCAAGTCGTGCCAATAGACCGCGAGATGACAATGAGGGTAACCAATTTATACTTTGAATGACCTAAGCACTAATTTCATTTATAAGTTTTTTTTTTTTTTTTAGTACTCATTTTCTTCGTAATCCATTATATTAGTTCGTATAATTTATGTTTTTTTATAAACAAATTCAAAGACTAATCTAATTAATATGTATGTGTACAAATTTAATTTACCACTATCATTAATCTCTCTGTAGAGTTGTCAAATATAAGGTCGAAACGGTTACGTCCATGTCATAATGAGAACAATGCTAATTTGACTCCTCCTCCGTTGGTGTTTCATGCTGCTCTGACTTCAAAATCCAGGAGTTCATTGAGTGATATCACTAATGGTAATAATAGCTCATTGTATAAACATAGAAATCCATTCTATCTGCGATCATATTCATGCAATAGTAACACAAACTTTTTTCCTTTAGCTTCAGGTCTTGGGCTGTATGAGCACAACAATATGGGTCATTCAGCTCAATTTAAGAATCTGTTTATTACTACTTAGACAAGTGAGACAATTCTACATCCATCATCTTCCATAGATATGCGTACTAATTCATTTGTTCTGTCACATTTGCCTGGCCCCAGTATATTGATAAAGTATATTGATAAATTTTGATAGTGATGGAAATCTTCCAAATCACTGAAAGTGAACAGTTGTATATTTTCATAACACTTTTCATCTATTATTTTACATTTAGGACCATTTTTTCAGATGAAGTTTTAGACGATGACTTACACGATGCAGTCAACGACTCAAATTATCTTGATGACTCTGATGGTAAGAGGTTGTATCACATCTCTCATTTTTATAGAATTGCAGTATCTTGGTTTTTATTTAGTGTATTTTCATGTATCACAGGGGAGGAGGCTGAATGTGGGACTTTCTCGCTTACAAGTAATTTCTTTTGTTCTTTATCACCGTTGAAAATTTAAGATTACAATGATTTCGTTGTTTTTCATTCATTTCTCTGGCTAATGACTATTTATATTTTCATTTACTTTTTATTTTATTTCTGCACCAGTCTAAAATTGTTATTTTACCAGCCAATATTTGCGTATCTAATTCATGACAGTATGTAACCATCAGTTAATGTGTATTTAGATCATTACTTTGGAATTCATGAGCATCTAGACTTGGTTTTTTTTTTTTTTTTTTTTTAATATTATGGTTTGTTAAATTATTCTTTGCAACGATGATATGAAATTAATGGATAATTAATGCTTCTGTGTTATTTAACGGACTTAATTACTTTATTTTCACTCTGTCAATTTATCAAATTATTTAATAGAATATGATGATGTTCGTGATCCCACAAACACATGTCATTACTATGGTGCAATTTTTTGGTATGCTGAGTGAATTGGAAAGCATTGTAATTTTGCTTCTCCAAAATTTTCTATGTGTCACAACCACGGAAATGCAAAGCTTCCATCAATGAAGGACCTTCCTCTTATTCTCAATATTTGATGTTTTGATCGGGACAAAAGAACAAGCACTTTGCATCAAATATTCATCGGTATTAGGACATTTTGCTCTCTTTTACATATATGGGAGGGAAGATTGACAAGATTTTAAATAAAGGTCGATCTCCCCCAGTTTTTAGATTGGCTAGACAAAATTATCATCAAATGGGAAGTTTGCTGCCTCTTGATAATTCAATTCCCAAATTCTCATAGTTGTGTGTCACAGATACTAAGAACGAGATTAGTAACAGGATGCGTGCGGTTAGGTAAACCTCTCCATTCATATTATTTCATATTGTATACTGGTTTTTAATTTAATCATACATTACAGTGATTTCTTATATCTTTAATCTCGTTAATTTTATGCAGTGGACCGTCGGGTGTATATAATTTACATGCTGGAATTGTTGCTGATCTAAAGGCAATGCTTGATAGACATAATGTTTATTCTCAATATATAGAGGAACAAGGAAAAAAGTTTCAGGAAACTAGTGACGTTAAATTGAAACTCATTGGTCACAGAACAAGTGAAGGGAGTAACTACAATCAGCCTGAAAAGGATGAGGCTACTTTGTTGATTGCTGGAGATGAAGAAACATCACCGGGACCTCGTGATATTATTATTGAGACCAAAACTGGGGACTTACAACAGATTGATAAACTTTATCTAGTTTATTTTGGATCACAATATCCACTCCTATTCCCATTCGGTTAGGATGGGTATTGAAATGATGTTAACCTAACACGTACATTCAATTTATTAACAAAAGGAAGAAAGACAGTTACTTTGAGAGAATACTTTGCGTTTAGAATGCAGGTGAAGCAAGATGATTGCATATTTTGTTTTCACGGTAATTGGTTCAACAATTCATTGTTGATGGTTACTCCATAATTGAGTCCCAACAACTTGATTTTAAACAATTTCATCATAAGGGATTAAGATGTTAACTATATAAGGGCTTCGAAGATGCTATTTTAAGAGGTAAAACAGATCTTTCCACTTTAGGAAAACATATTGTGCTCCTAGAATCATTTACTAGAGGTCCATGTAATAAGGCTCAGAACTACCAGGATGCTATGGCTATTTGCAGATGGGCCGAGTATCCAGAACTTTTCATCACAATTACTTGCAACCTTAAATGGCCTGAGATTGTTCAGTTCATAGAGAAGAGGAGATTTAGACCTGAGGATCGACTTAACATTGTGTGTAGAATCTTCAAAATAAAATTAGATCATCTTACCAAAGATCTCAGAGACAATAAAGTTTTTAGTGGTGTTAAAGCAGGTAAAATCTAACCTCTCTTATCCAAGTACGTACAAATAATCTATATCTTAAATATAAATACTTATGTCTCATTCTAATTCACCTGTTCTATAATTCTCTTTCTTTCTTTCTTCTCTTAGTTGTCTACACTATTGAATTTCAAAAATAGGGCCTACCACAAGCACACATTGTATTATTCTTTTACCCAGAGCATAAATGCCCCACTCCAAATGAGATTGATGAAATAGTTTTGATGGAGATACCGGATTCGATTTCTGAGCCAAAATATTATGAACTGGTAAAGAATTTGATGATTCATGGTCCATGTGGCAATCTAAATAAAAAATCTCCTTGCATAGTTGATGGTCAATGTACAAAGATATTTCCAAAGGTATTTGCAGAGCATACAACTGTTGATGAGAACGGTTACCCTGCATATCGTCGAAGAGATAATAAAAGAATAGTTGTTAAAAATGGCATAGAACTTGACAATAGGTATGTTGTACCGCATAACCATTATATATTAATGAGGTACAATGCTCACATAGATGTAGAATGGTGTAACCAATCTAAAGCAGTAAGATATTTGTTCTACATCATTTGCAATAATGATAATACTGGCAACGATAATGCAAGAAATAAACTTGATGAAATAAAGATGTATTATGATTGTCGGTGTATTTCACCATGTGACGCGACTTGGAGGATATTTGGTTTTGAATTACACAACAGGGATCCACCAATTGAGTGACTGAGCCTTCACCTTCCTGATGAGCAAAACGTAATGTATGATGAGAATGATTTAATTCAAAATGTGGTTGATGGCCCCTCTGTTCAAGAAAGCAAATTTACAACATGGATGAAAGCCAATGAGTGATATCCAGGGGCAAGAGAACTAACTTATGCTAAATTCTCCTCAAAATTCGTTTGGCAGCAAAATTCCAGAGAGTTGACGCCTAGGAAACAAGGTATGTCAGTCGGCCGAATTTTTTTGTGCATCCTGGAACTATGAAAGGTATTATTTGAAGACATTGCTTGGCATTGTTTGATGGCCTACATGTTACGAGATCTAAAGAGATATCAGGGGACTGGAGTTACACGTAGGGATCTTCCGATCCCGCAGTCTATTAGAAGATGACAAATAGTATATTGATGGGATTATTGAAGCAAGTCATTGCGGATCAACTCATTCACTTAGAAGGCTTTTCAAAACTCTATTACTGTTTGATTGCTTAGCAAGACCTGAATATGTTTGGGAGAAATGTTGGGAATTCCTATTAGATGATATACTTTATAGTCATCCAAATTCATTACATGATCCAGGCATATTTGGTATAAGTAAGTTTTATTTTTAATATTATCTTCTAACATTTAGAATGTTTATCATTTTACTTTCTCATCTAAATTTTATTCATACAAATAATTTTTTTCCATCTTAGGTCATCAATTGACTCAGGATCAGATAAAAAATTGTGCTCTGGCTGAAATAGAATAATTGTTGCGAAAAAGAAAAAAGAGCCTAGGTGATTATACTTCAATGCCATTTCTTGATATTTGTTATTTCTAAGATGTTGATAATAGTTTGGTCCAGGACAAACTGCGCCATGACCGGGTTGCTTTTGGCTGATGAACACAGCCAGTTGGTCAATAATTTAACAGACAAACAACGCAATGCATGTGATACCTTAATACAGTGTGTTGATGCTAATCAGGGTGGTGTGTTCTTTTTGTATGGATATGGAGGCACGGGCAACATATTTGTGTGAAAAACTTTATCAACTGCTCTTCTATCAAAGGGTCAAATTGTTCTCAATGTTGAATCAAGTGGAATAGCTTCTCTACTTCTTCCTTGAAGTAGAACGGCCCATTCCATATTTTCAATTCCTCTTGCTACGACAGATCGGAAGAGCGACATAAAACCGAATAGCCTATTGGCAAAGTTAATTCAGAGGACAAGGCTTATCATTTGAGATGAAGCACCTATGATGCATTGATTCTGTTTTGAGGTTTTGGATAGAACATTACGTGATATCTTGTGGGTTCAGGATCCAATATATAAGGATTGGCCTTTTAGTGGTAAAACAATCGTGTTTGCAAGGGATTTTCGCCAAATTTCTCCCGTGATACCTAAGGGCACCAAACAAGAGATGGTTAATGCTTCAATAAACTCTTTAAAGTTGTGAGACTTTTGTCGAGTGTTGAAGTTGACAAAGAACATTAGACTACAAAATATTGGTGGTGACGAAGAAATGCATCAATTCAAAGAATTTGCAGAATGGATTATGAGCATTGTAGATGAGACAATTGGAGAATCAAATGAGGGTCATACAACTGTTGAAATACCCGATGATTTATTGGTACATAATTCTGGCGATCCAGTTGAATCTTTGGTAAATGCCATCCATCCTGATTTCTTACTACATAGAGACGATCCATCATACTTGAAGGCAGAGCCATTCTTGCTTCAACATTAGATGCTATGGATTTGGTCAATGAGCATATGATCTCGCAGAATAGTTCTGATGCTAGGTCATATTTGAGTTCTGATTCAGCGTGTACATCAAATTTATCAAATAATGAGTTCAGTGAATTTCACACAATTGAGTTTTTCAATAGCATTAGGTGTTCTGGATTGCCCAATCATCATTTGATGTTGAAAGTTGGTGTTGCTGTAATGGTATTATGGTATTTGGATCCTCAGTTGGTTTGTGCAACGGTACAAGACTTTTAATAACAAAGCTTGGCTTCAACATCATTGAGGCAAAGATTTTGATAGGGGCTCATTCTGGAGACCGGTATTTTATAGCTCAAATGAGTATAACCTCTATTGATCTCAATTTGCCTTTTCGATTACATAGAAGGCAATTTCCCTTGATGGTTTCTTGTGCAATGACTATTAATAAAAGTCAAGGGAAATCTCTCTCTGCTGTTGGCCTACATTTGAGGAGACCTGTTTTTACACATGGATAGTTTTATGTTGCTGTGTCAAGAGTTACGTCAGGAGATGGTTTAAAAATTATGATTTGTGACAAGAAGGGACAGAAGAGCAAGTTCACTGTCAATGTTGTTTACAAAGTGTTCGATAATTTAAATGAGGTCATTTATTTATTTTATACATTACATCTATTGGTTACACTATGAAATATTTTATTAATTGCCATTTTTCTTTATTACTTGAATGCATTTCTATTTTACTTTCCAATTATTTTAGATGAGAAAATGCTATTTCTTTGTGGTAGTGGTGGTGATCCATTACTTTAAACAATTCATATAGTTTTATTGATTTACCGGATCTTGTATAGCACATTGAAAAATGAAAGGTGTGGAAGTCTGAAGTTTCTCTCATTTGTTGTTAGATTTGTTATTTGGTAATGCTTTCTGTCTATCCTACTTCCATCCACTTTCTGTATTTGATGCTTGAAATAAAAATGAATACTCATTTCTATTAATATATTTATCATGCGAGATTTTACATTTATATAATGATGTCTAATTTGTTTTGTTTGCATGAAATATACGACTGGTTGGCTTACATCATTCAATTACTACATTACATGAAAGTTTAGTGATCACATTTAATCCTTGTGCTCTCTCTCCCTTTCTCCCTAAACACTTCTATAATGTTTTATCTTGTGTCAAATTTGATTTTGTTCCTAAAGTGTTTATTTAAATTATTGTTGCCTTTACAAGCTACTGAGTTAAAATTACCTGCTTCGGAAGATATAGATGACAAACTATTTTTACATCCTATTTATTGAGGTGATAATTATTCATGGCTTTTAAGGTTTGTCATGTGTGTCATTAATTTTTATCATTGTCTCACTTTTATCTTTAAACTTTTTTCCGGTATATCAACCCGTGCATCGCACCGGTGTTAATACTAGTTTTCATTATATAAGAGAATTCCTTTCCCATCTCCCATTTAAAAAAATCAAAATCTAATTGTTTGAGTTTACCTCACAGCAAACATTTTTATAGAAAAACTTCCATTCATTTCAATATTAGTTTTTCTCTAAATTTAAACAATCAGATACCATGGGGCATGCATCAAAGAGAGAACTTGGACAAGTTTTGTGGAATCATCAGTGTCCCTAGAGTATTCGAGAGGAATTTTGAGTTGGCATTTTGACTCATAATGTGAGGCCATCCATATGAAATGCTATCCCAAATGATGACCTAAAAAAATAGACATTTAAATGTTTCTTGAAAGGAAGAATAAAAAAATATCAGAATTGTGTCAAAGAACAGGAGAAGGTCCTAGATCCAAAAGAAGCAGATATTTCTTAAAGGAAAGGAATCAAGGAGTTTTTTTGGAGTCCACAAACATTCAAAAGAATTTACTGATAAAAATATTCAAATTTAGTGATTTAGCTATTTTTGGAATATTGATACACAAAAGTCTCAAGGGAGTATTATTTGAGAGATCCTCTACAACTTGAGTTATTCTAGCTAGTGGATGGGGCTCCTTCCCGCAAGAAGATGTTTTGATAATAATGGGCATTCGGGGTCTCAGTTGTAATTGCTCTATCAATGGAGAAACAATAATCAATTAATTGCATTAGTAAGAATTAACATCAAAAATTACAATCAATGCATGAAAGATGTGAACACGGAATACGACTCAATGATATAGATTATTGAAGAAAATGCCATATGCCTCAAAATTTTTAGATAATCATATTCTACACCCAATGCATGGTTAGCTCACAAAATGGTTTTTCATTCAGCTAACTTACATATTTTAATGCAACATGTACAAGATTGACATAGTCTCAGGAAAGACTCGCGCGAGGTCATATTTAATGAATATCAAGGAATAAGGTCCAAATAGTGAAGCATTTCTACTTTACTCCATCTAACCACCTCTACATTAAAATCTCGTAAACTCTTATATTTTTGAAAGCCTAAGGAATTGTCACAAAAAATAGAAGAAGAACAAAATGTAGGCAACCTCTTTTGTGCTACTTTGTTCGTATAGATCTCCTACCTAGCCCGGACAATCACCTGACGAATCTTAACGAGCTGCCTGACACACAAAAAAATTGCGATTGACTGAACGCAGGCACTTGCCTACTGAGATTAATTGAAATAGGATTGAAGATGGAAATTTTCTTCACAGTGGATAATCAAATTTGACATTTGTTGAAGTGGACAAAAAATACAAAAGTCCATTTACCACACAGCATGTGATGCTTGGGTCAGGCAAGAGCCTTAAAGTTTTGGTAAATGCCAATTGACCTACATGAAGACACTCTATGGCCATAGGACCTTACGTTGTTGCAAGAAGTTGTACCGTGTTAGAATATATTCAGTACCGATTCAAGATTTTTTTAGAGCTCTATTTTCAGTAAAATTAGCTGCTGCCTAATCTTTTTATTCATGTTTGTGAACATCAATAGAAATGTATCAAATTATCCAATGTAAAGTGTACAAAAATTTATTTTGCATGTGTTTACTAAATCAACTACTGAAACAAACAATCACGAAACTTTAAAAAAATATTAACACAACCGAGAACGAAGCAAAATAGTACCATAGCTTAAATTCAGCAACCAAGAAGAAATAAAAAAGAAAAACAGCGAACTAACATAAAAGTGAGATGCAAATCAACTGAAATTTAAAACTCTGCTAAAAAATTAACAGGTCTCAGCACAGAATCATAGTGACCACAAAATTTGCAGCAAGGAAAAAATTTATCGTGACCAAGGAAAATAGAAGGCAAATAGAGCATGCACCAAAAATCAATGGCAAATTCACGTGTTTAAATATACTTCTTATCTAAAACATTCATATGAAAGCTTACAAAGATTGTACTTCTAAAGTTAAATAATGGAACTCATCCAACGAAAAAACCATAGTATCAAGTTTGCAGTACAAGTACATTTATATATGACCTAAAGGTAGTGATGAGCTTAGCATATAACTTTCCTTGCGGCTGAGCTAGCAGAGATTGAAATAAAGTAATATTTTGTTACAAACAAGGGTCAACTGATCCAAAAAAATACACCCTAAAGAGATTTGCTGCCGCAGCACTTGAATATGCTAGAAGATATAATTCCAATTGAACATGATTAGTTGGTCACTTAAACCAGTTTAGTGGTGCTATTCTAGGCTAACGTGATGAGTGCATAGTTATTTTTTCCTCCACTCATCAAATTTGTGGGATAATTTTTATTTGCAGTCAAAGAAGATTCGAAGTATTGTAATCTCCATGAGAAGAAAACCAACAATGGGCTACAAGAATCAAAATCGAGAACTAAAATAAAAATAGGAAGAAAAAAATTAACCACAGCAAACCCAATCTAAGAATCATTGGAAAAGAAGAAATTCATGTTGTACGTTATGTCTGTTTTTTTTTTTTTAATCAAATTCATATTCAAAATTGATCAAAAATTAATAATAGATCTCTACTTGCAGAAAATGTCTCTTATTGAATGGTAACTCATGAATTAAATGATTTGTCACTTTGATAACTATTATTATATAGCTGTTTGAAAACTCTCTCTCTCTCTCTCCCTCTCTCTCTCTCTCTATATGCATATATATATATATATATATATTTCTTAAAATACTATAAGAGCCTAATTACAATATACAACTTAAAACAATGCTGAAGATCAACTTCCAAGGAGGATTTTTCCCGCTACAATAGCTCCACTCAAGTAAGGAATAGTTTGCTGTGATTTTCATAAAACACGATGGGTTCAATTTTTTTTTTTTTACTTTAATTTTCTGAAATTTTCCTTTTTGGTTTTGGAATTGTATAAATCATGAACCTTTCTCCTTGAGGAGGATAATGTATAGTTATTGGATGCTAAAAGCAATATCCGGTATGCACGTTTAAATGTGGATCTCCCCGTTTGTGAAATTTGCAATGGATATACAATGTCTGAAATATTTTCTAAAGATTTGAAGTTACAAATTGAAAACAAACAAAACTGTTAGCTTTAGAAAGTCCATCAACCTAAAAGTTTTAAAGGTTAATTAGATGAAGCTACAACCTCATATTGATAACTCTCACAAACTATTTTGATGAAAACCAAAGCTCAAGAAACTACAAATCTTAGAACTATTGGAAAAAGAAGATCGGAAGAGCTACTTTTTGGATGCTCGTGATTTGGAAGCTGGGTTTTTTTAGGTAATTGCAAATGACTTTTTATGAGTCTTCGTTTATTACTGCGGCCTTTGTTTTGGTCAATTTCAAAAATGTTTTTGGAAACTAGGTACTTTTCCAATTTACTTCATTTTTTGTTTTTGGTTATTTGGGGTTGAATAAAACAAGAAGTTGGTAAAAATTGTGTGCATATAGTGGACGCATAGTGGAAGTCCCACACTTAGATGTAAACAAACCAGCTGGTGGGTCTTGGTCAGTGTATGTATAGTTGATAGTATATATATATATATATATTTAAACAACAATAAAAATTGTAAGAGAATTATTAATATGGGGGAAAAAACCAAATTTAAGCTTTCTCCCACAATGCCTAGTAGTGTAATGGTGTAAAAACCAATTTCTCTGGAGATTTCTCGTGGAAAAAGTTAAAGAGAATTTCTAGTATTAGGGGGTCTCATAATTCTACATATCATCAAAATTTCTCTAGAGTTGGACAATATATATGTATAATGAGATTGAAAATAAATTAAACAATATTAAACATTATTTCTTAATTAGATACTTATAGTCCGTAGAACCTTGCAGAGAATATAAGATGAGTAATGAGATATTTTTAATCACAAGAACGTATTGATGAACAAATGTGCAAGAACATTAATGATGTAGAGAACTACTACTTCCATAGAAATGCAACCAAGAAGTGGTCTCGACAACTCTAAATGTTTTCATCCAAAATCTGCATTATCACAAGCTGTGAATGACTAGGAGTTGGTTAGATTATTTCATTAACTATGGTGTGAGATTCCATTTACCTTAGTTCCCTTCTAGTTTTAGTTTATTACTCTCTAAAATAGTAAAAGATTTGCTAGCAATATAATTCCTTCAGAGGCCCATAGAAAGCACATATTTTAATAGTCCTTTAGCTAAAAAGATGCTCACCGTTGGTGAACTTAATAATGCCTCTCGTTGGTGGATAGGCACATGACTTGGCTAAGGAATAAAAACTTGGTAATTTTCATTTATTTACCCAGGTAATTTCTTTGTTAAGTTCTGTTGTTTTTCTTTTAATTTAAAGCACTTGCATTGTAGTAAATGACAATTGGCACAATTTGCACATTACTATTATTATTGCTATTTTTTTTTTGAAAATTTATATCAAGAGATGGCTGCTCTGCTCCATTATATACTATTTTAGTTGACTAAAATGAATGCTTGTGTAGATTGACTTATAATGTCTAAATTGATTGCACAAGAGAAGATAGAAGAAACAAGCACCATCGAGAATTATATGCTAGGAAGAAAGAATTGGTGAATGAACATTGACAAGAATTGCATTAGAAAAAAATGTCCAAGAAAGTATGTTTTAGCTCAAACGTTATAGTGCCAGAAAGAGATAAAAACCCTTTTCGTTTATTTTTATTTGTTAATGGTTATATTTTGGTGCTAACTGCATTATATTTTAGAGTGGATGAAGAGTTTAAAAGGTTATGTAATGTTTTCATTGAAGCTAAATATGACTATGATGAACAAGCTATTACACTTTTTCTTAATGTATTCGCTCTCTTAGATTCCATACCAATTTTAAATATCGCATACCCATGTATTTTATTTGAATGTAGGGAGTGATGGTCATAGTTTATACGAAATAACTGTTCATCAGCAATGTGGTTTAAATGAAGTCCCTTGTGTTCCACTCAATGATATAGGTATTGTACCACTTTATATATCTGAGATCCATTTGAAAGTTTTGTATTACCTTTGCCTAATGAATGCCATTTTTGTATGGCAATGAAATTTGTTACTGAAACCAAAAGTTTTTGTTGTGTTGATGGAACTGTAAATTTAAAAATAAATGATGCTCCTAATGAGCTATATGCTTTATTCACTTCTTTAACAGTTGAGTCTATTGAATTTAAACAGTTCATACGAATATATAATAGTAATTTTGCATTTACTTCGTTTGGAATGAAATGTCACAAAGAATTATGCAAAATAAATAAGGGAATTTACACATTTCGAGTGTTGGGACAAGTTTATCATTATCTAAATAAACTTATACCCTTTGATTACAACCCGACGTATTTATAACTATTTTTTTATGATTCTGAAAATGAAGTGAAGAACAAGTTAGAAGTTTCTAATAAGTTGAATGTTTCAAAGTTTCTAATAAGTTAATCCTTATGTGAAGTTTTTTTCCTGGCTTGTAAAAATGCTGGATTGGATCAAAGAGTATATAATGCTCCGACTGTATTAGAAGTTGCTACAATATGGGTTGATGATGAACCGTCAGCCAATATATGAATCTGTGATATAGCTGTGCTTACTCATGTAGGTAGTAGGCATAAAGTCCATTACTATTTTGGATGTTATGATTCCCTTCAGTATCCTTTGCTTTTTCCTTATGGTGAAACTGGTTGGCACCAAGGAATTGAAAAACTTAGTGTACGAGAAAGAGGCCAGATTTTTGTAGACAAGATGAATAATTGAATTTATAGACTATTGGCTCAGTTGAGGAATTGCCGCACGAAAAATCGTGAGGTTTCTTTCAT
This sequence comes from Nyctanthes arbor-tristis, assembly GCA_963692815.1. Classification (NCBI taxonomy): domain Eukaryota; kingdom Viridiplantae; phylum Streptophyta; class Magnoliopsida; order Lamiales; family Oleaceae; genus Nyctanthes; species Nyctanthes arbor-tristis. The sequence goes on from CAVNYN010247608.1 coordinate 49,394, forward strand.
TATAATTCTTTCATATGGCTTAAATAAATAATTAATGTTAGATAAACTATTGTTTGTTCTTTTCAATGATGCGAAAAAAGCCAAAAAGGCAAGTGGTTTCGTGTCGTGAATATTATTGTAATAAGTTGCAAGTGAGAAAAATGGGAAATCTATTTTACTACATATTAGTTGTCTTTTGCAACAATTTATCATTGATATGTACATTAAGCTTGAGACATCTAGGTTAGATTATTTTCGAAAGAATCAGACTGTAATTCATTCTGAGGTGTACCAGGGCATTGTAGATAGTATTGAACAAGGTGAAACTAAGGGTTCTAATGTTGGTCGCACTGTCTTACCATCGACTTCTATTCATGGTCCAAGGGATATGAAGAAAAGATACATGGATGTAATGGCTTTAGTTCAAAAATATGGAAAACGAAATATATTTTTGACAATGACTTGTAATCCAAATTAGCCAGAAATTAAAAGAGAATTAAAGCCATGTGATGGGGTTCAAAATCAACCTGATTTGATTGCAAGGGTTTTTAAATCTAAATTAGAGGAGTAAAATGTATTGGGACCTATTGCAATATATATATGTGTGTGTGTGTGTGTGTTATAGAATTTTAGAAGAAAGGTCTTCCACAGGCTCACCTATTTTTAATTTTACAACAAGATTACAAAATCATTACTCTTGAAATGGTCGATAAAATAGTTTCTACTGAAATTCCAGACTCAACTATGTATCCTCATTTATATACATGCGTTGTCAAGCACATGATGCACGGTCCTTGTGGTATTTTGAACCCTAGAAATATATGTATGGGAAATGGAAAAACATGTTGCCATAAGTACCCAAAAGAATATATCTATGAAACTTCATTTCATGAAAATTCTTATCCAAAATATATAAGAGAGAATGTAATGGAAGAAAGGTGAAAGTTAAGAAGAATTTATCAGATAATAGATGGATAGTTACTTATAATCCGTATTTATTGGCCAAATATGATTGTCACATGAATGCTGAAATTTGTTCTTTAATTAAAGTTGTCAAGTATTTGTACTAGTATGTTTATAAAGGACATGATAAGATACATTTTCCTATCAATAGTGAAGAAAACGTAGGAACAATTGATGAGATAAAAAATTGTCAATCAGTTAGATGGATTTCAGCACAAGAAGCTATTTGGAGAATATTTGCATTTGCTATGTATGACATGTATCTAGCTATTAGTTCATTTTCTTTACATTTACAAAATGAACATACAGTAAGATTTAGAGGTCACGGTGATTTGACAAATGAGTTAAATTTTGGTTTTTTACACAAGTCAATGTTGACTGAATATTTCAACCTAAATGTTACAGGTGAAAATGCTCAAAAATTACTATGCAAGGAAATTCCTGAAAAATATGTATGGAATGAACAAGGGAAATATTGAAGCAAAAGCAAATGAGGTGCAATGATTTGAAGAATAATAACAGCAAAACCTTCTGAAAGTGAGAGTTACCACGGACTTATGCCTTTTATTAAATCACATTAGAGGTCCTACATTTTATGAACATTTGAAATGTGTGAATGGTACAATAGTTGAACCTTTTCGAAAAGCTGCATTGTTGCATGGTTTACTTGCTGAAAATAATGATGCTAAATTATGTCCTCAAGGCACATGTCTATATGAATTGCCAAATTCCTTACGATAGTTATTTGCTACACTTCTCGCATTTTGTTCTCCTTCTAATACAAAAAAATTATGGATTTAGTTTAAAGAATTGATGATTAAGGATTATGTAAGGTAGCAAATGACTTCTAAAGATGCAGAACTAAAAGCTCCAAAATTTTTGGATTCACTTTTAGAACCTCTTAGAAAATTTGTAAATGATTATGGGTTAGTTACATATCCTATGAACATTGGAGAACATGAAATACTAACAAGATTTATTAATAATGAACTGAATGTCACAATTTCAGATACTGATCTTTTTTGTGTAAGCAAACTTAATGATGAACAAAGAATTGCTTATGCTTCTATTTTAGGTAAAGTCTTAAGTGGTGAAGGACATCTCTTTGTTATTGATGGCTTGGGTGGAACTGGAAAAACTTTCTTGTATCGCACATTGTTGGCAATTGTTGGGCCTAAAATTTAATTTCTTTAGCTACAACATCATCAGGAGTAGCTACAGGTTTATTACTGGGAGGCCAAATGCTCATTCAAGATTTAAAATTCTGCTTGAAATTAAAGTAAATGGTGTTTGTTTAGTGAGCAAACAATCTGCGTTAGTTGAGTTGTATAGAATCAATAGATTGACTATTTGGGATGAAGCTCCAATGGTAGATCAAGATCGGAAGAGCGTCGTTAGATAAAAATGCTACAAGATGTTAATGATAGTCGTTTACCATTTGGTGGAAAAGTAGCAGTTTTAGGAGGTGATTTTCATCAAATCTTACCTACTGCTCCACACAGTAGTAGAGAAGAAATAATTGGTGCAAGTCTTTGGGAAATCTTATCTGTGGCCTTTATTTACAAAACTAAAATTAGTACAAAATATGAGATCAATATCAGATCCCGAATTTTGAGAATATTAACTTTGCATTGGTGATGGAAAAGAGAAACGTGATTATTCTGATATATGAATAAACTTTTACCCTCTATAACTATGCAATATGAAAATGACGAAACATCTCACAACAAATTAATAATGGAAGTCTTCCCTGATCTAGAACAATACGAAAAAAAATATTGAACACATGATTAACCGAACGATATTAGCTCCAAAAAATGACCATGTTGATTACATAAACAAAAGCTTGATAGAAAGATCTCTATGCCAGACCCACAAGTATTACAGTTTTGATGAACCTCTTGATTCAACAGAAGGTATTCTTCAAGAAGATTTCTTTCATAGTTTATCTCCTAATGGTATACCACCTCATGAACTGTTATTAAAGAAAAATTGCCCGATAATATTACTAAGAAACATAAATCCGGCTAAAGTACTATGTAATAAGACAAGACTAATTTGTAAAAATTTTGAAAGAAATGTTATCAGCAGAAATTGTGTAGGAGAATCTATATATTAATTAATCCACTTAAGTCTTGGTACCTTTTGTACCACGATTTTTCCGCCTTTTTTACTTGGTAAATTTTGAGGTAACTGTTCCTTTTCTTTTTAGTAAAACTTTTTGTAAAAGAACTTAGAGAAGACCTGAACTCATGACCATTGATTTTAACAACTAAACCTTAACCATTTTGCCCATTTGTTTTATTTGTTAATTTTTTCACTAATAAATTAAAATATCAAATCTAAAATTTCAATTCTAAATCAAACTCTAATATATCATAATTCATTAATTCATCATCTCTATTGTGTATATTAATGAGTTTAATATTATTTGAATTTTTTAATACATTTTACTTTTTTTTTGAATTTGTTAATTTTATTAGGATTTTTTAAAATAGGGCGGGTAACAGGTATTTTTTCCATTATTGTATATATCTATGAAAGATTATATGTAAAAATATATATTGCCTTTTAAACGATATTGAACTTTATGATTACTAAGTCCATTGATCTTATTGATTTAATTAATGAATACTTATGCTTTATATTTTCTATATGGTGTAAATATTACAGATTTATTTTTAACTATCTAATAATATATTTTAGTAAGCTTTTCTACCCGTGCAACATACGGGTGGTTTAACTAGTACAAAGGAAAAAGAGTATTTTTACCTAGAATTCCATTTTTACTAATCTATGCTTAAAAAGGTCAATTCCCATTTAAAAGAACTCAAGTCCTAGTACGTTCATGTTTTGCAAAGACAATTAATAAAGTACAAGGTCAAACTTTTGACTATGTTAGATTATATCTTCCGGAACATGTGTTTTCTTATTGGCAATTATATGTTGCTCTATCAAGAGCAAAAACAAGTAAATCCATCAAAGTTCTTTCTAAGCCATTGAACAATGATTCATTACATGCAACATGAAGTTTTCTCTTAGGTAATGCACATATATATTGTGGTACTTCTTGACGCTCTTCCGATCTTAAATCACATGAAATTTATTCAATATTTAGCTAATTCTTAGTGTTGCACTATATGAGATTTTTTTTTGATTAAATCGTTATAATCATTATTTTAACTCCTAACGCAGACATCCAAGGTTTGAAATACTTGGCATCACTTTTATATATGACTCATTGCATCATGTAAAGCTATGACCATCATCAAAACTAGGTTAGATACAAGCTTCCAGCTTAGTTATATGTTCACTAATATTGGTCCTAATTCGTTCCCAGCATAGGCTTTTTTATATACTATATCAAATGTAAAGAAATTACATGGGAAATAGACACTATCATTGGTCTGGCTCTTTTGATAACAAAACTATTTTATTAACTGTACTCATCCTAAGGTACTGAATTTTATATTATTGTTAAGAGCCACGTAAACTTACTATTTTTACTTAATTCTTGTAGGTTTGCTCACACCTATACTAAAAGTGGCTATTCAAAGAACAAAAAAGATGGGGCAAGAGCTTCTATATCTCTGTCATACCTATTAAATAAAGTTTTCCTTTTTATTTCTATAAGCACTTGTGTATAAGGTGCAAAAGAAAGAATAAGATGTGAATAGGCAAGGAAAGGCCAAAATAAAGTGATCAGCTGACCATAATAGTTTCAGCTCATATTTTACTGCTCACTATTCTAGTTTGGTAGAAGAAAAGGCTAGATCCAAGAGTTGTTAAGCTTTTAAGTATCTTCAAGTTTTGTTCATATCCACTGAACTTGACTTTATTTTACACCTTCATTCGTTGTCCTCAATAATATGTTCGGTATTCCTCAATCTCATAAACTACCATTTGTCTAAATCTAAATATAATAGTTGTTTATGTGCTTAGATCTACCTTGGATCTATTAATTTATGTAAATTCACTTATTATATATCTTTTTATCCGCCATGGATCTATTTGTTTTATACGAGTTCACTTATTATTGTAATTTTTTTATATGATTTTAATTTTTATATTTTTATTATTGTCACATAAATTAATAAGTCTAAGTGCATACCTTTGCTGCAGAAGTCCTTGCCCCAAATCTATTAATTTTTCCGGAAAAATCTTTCTTTTCCCTAAAATCAGGAATAAGACAGACACCATCTCCTTTTCTATCATCTTTAAGTAATCAATTGTACCATCTACCTAATACGCACTTTTCTCTTTCTTTACTCTACTCATATATTTAAAGATAAATTCTAATCAGCTGCACTTCACTTTTACCTGAACTCTTTCACTAAAAAAACTACCATATTTTCTTTCATTTCAGCCGATTGCAAAGGGTAAATAGATATGCACATTTTCTTTTCTCTTTCTTTTTTCTCATATAGTTAAAGATAAATTCTGATCTTTTACTACTTACTTTTACTTGAACTCTTTCATTAAAAGCCATCACATTTTTATTCATTTAAGCCCTTTGCAAAAGGTAAGTAGATATTCACAATTGATTGTGTTTTTGGATATGAGAATTTCCGATGCTAAATGTATATTTCTATATTTACTCCGTAGACGATAACTTTATTGTTTCGCGAATTGTATTTTCTTCAAGTCAAAAGCAAAATACAGTTTTCCTCTTCTCTTCTATAGCTTCAAAGAAAATGATGAATTGTAACTACAAGCTTATACTGGAGATAAAACCAGGTGGCCCTCTTGACTGGATTGCAAAGATTGTCATAGTAGAAAAAGGTCCAGCAAGGACATCACCAAATGGATCTTGTGTTTCAGAACCTTCTATTGATGGATTTGGATGTAAGCTCACTGTTTTACATTAAAAATATACATGTTTATGCTTTATTCTTGTTTACATTCCACAAAAATGGGAAAAAACAATCATTATTTACATTTTACTGTCTGCCAACAGAAAAATGAAGTGCATGCTACAATTTATGAGTCGAATATAGTTGCACTTGAAGGTCAGCTTATTCTAGCAAAAATGTAATCAATATCTCATGCTGTTTTTAAGTCTACAAAGCAATAGTTCAGATCAATATTTGGTCCTGTGCAATTTATGAACCCAAATACTAATATTAGTAAGTTTTTCTAAATCAATTGGTTTCTTTATGTTTTTTATTACTTATTACTTATAAAATTAGTCTTACATTATGTACTTTATTTTAAAACTCAAACATCTATTGCTTTTATAGATATTATTGGTATCATAATTGACATGAGACCAAAGAGACTCATTATAAAACAGAATTTAACCCAACGTTATGTACACGATCTGATTCTTGTTAACGAAAGGTAACTCTTCATTACATAACATTCTTATGCAAATTTACATCTCTACCACTTCTTTCCCATTGCTACTTTTGTTGTAGATTTGATGTAGCACTATTAACCATGTGGGAAACTTTCGTTCAAAAAGAATGTGTCTATGTTTCTTCAAAGTTAGCAAAAAGGCGAATAATCCTTGCAAAGCATGTGAAAGTTGTATCCTTCAATGGTAATATATCAATCTCATACTATAGTAACGAATGTTAAAAAATTTATTAGTTCAAAGTGTTCCTTTTATTTTTGGCATAAGCATATCAGTTAACAGTATGGCAAATAGTTGTTTTATTTTTTATGCACAATTGAAGGAGGTTGCTACTTTAATTTCTTTAATTTATTATCATAGAATGCATATGTTGATATTTATAATTTACCACTATTTAATTTATAACTACACTTTTTCAACAATTTACTTTTTCTTACAATATATTGTACAACATTGTTCAGATATAGGACTGATGAAAATGTTGAGAAATTGAATGAATTGGTAGAGAGAAAATCATATGTCATAGTCTCACCATCAAAGTCTTCAATCTCAAAATCATACGTCACGATTTCACATCAAAGCCTTCAATCCCAAGCAAAGATAAAATAGTGCAGATCAAAGATATTGAAGGTCTCTTGAACGTGGTAATTTTTCTGGATATACAATTTTGCATTACTTTGTTTAAAGACTTAACTTTATGAATTGAAAAACTGACCCCTTATGTATGTTAAAAACATAGCAAAATATATTTTACATCAAAGCAACAGCAAGCATCATGAATATGAGGCAAACTTATTGATATCTAGCTTGCAATAGCTGCAATAAGGTATCAAACAATGATTATGGAAAAATCTATAAATGCAAATTTTGCACAGTGACTAAGGCAAAAGCTGTTTCAAGGTACTTTAATAAACAATCAGTATGTTTCATTATATCATCAATAGTTTTCTATTATAATAATTTAAAGTATTAACTTAACTCCTAACATTTCTTTAGTAAATGATGATTTATTTTAATTGCCTTTAGTACATATTATTGAACTTCAATTTTGTTCATTTACGTCGAGCTCAAGTCTATATTGAACTACAAGGTAAAATAGGATCCATATCTATAAATCTCATAGGTGATCCGGCTGAGGTCTTCTTCCAATGCTCTGTTGAAAAAATAAAGGATGTGTCAAATTCTATAAGTCTCACAAAATGTTCTCAAATTTTGAGTATTCTATGTTTGCTACTAAAACAGTTAAAATGTACTATAGCCATCTGAGTCTAACATAGTCAATCTGCTGTGCACATCTATTGAAGTAGAACACTTGTTCCACATCAAGGCTTCAAAGGAAACAAAAGACTTAGATGACTATTCATTGAAGTTGTTTTCATCAAGGAAACACCACCACCTTCAATCAAAGGAAATGACGCTCATAAACAATTTGGAGAAACAAATTTGACTACTGATTGTTGAACCAGTAGTCTAGACAATCAAAATTCCCCAGCAAAATGATGCTCATCCAATTAAGATAAGTGATCAAATCAAATATTACTTTTGATGCTAAGGGAGCAGAAAGATAGGTTTTATCTTTTGCTGGGTTTCGTCTCTTACACAGCAATAGTTGCATTGCCAGAATGGAAGTGATGGCAGCAAACCTTTTGTAAAATATGTCTGTCTATAATGTATCCATGTATATATTTTCTATCTTCCATATGACTCCATGATAATTACCGATCAAAAAAAACCATTTTAGGGTTCAAAACTCATAGTTTGGTTGTAGTAACTATCTTAATCAATGTGAATGCAATTGCAAGTTGTAGCTACTCTGGTGTATATGTATAAAATAAGTCTGCTTCCTCAAGTTAATCTTTGAACACTGTAATAGAAAATTTGAACTTTTGTTTTCCTTAATTTGTTTTCACGCGTGCAACTATGTAATCATATCATACATCGCAACTTGAAATATATACAGTTCAATTGCGTTTTATGTTGACCTTACACTAGCGATAAATGAATCATGCTCAGCAGACATATAAATACAATTATAACTTGCTTACGTGCAATACACGTAGCTACATTAGTGCGCATATATAATTCCAATGTCATTCATAATCTTACTATCAATTAAACTGTGAAAAGATTTAACAACCACATAAAATTGTACACACATTTTGTACCAATGATATGGATGACTAATTATAGTCAATACTGAAATTAAATATCTCCATTCTTCAAAAAAAATAATTAACAAATCTGTTTCAACCTATCAGATAAAACATTGAATTATTACTGCTCAAATTAACAAGCCCACTCCAACTCTCCTACCATAAAGTCTTGATACTATTGTTAAAATAGGGGTTTGTTTCACCATGTAATAGGTTGACATAATAACGTGCTAATCTAATGGTAGGAAATCTTTTTCTTTGACAAAAAATAAAAGAAGTTTTTGGCAAATTTGTTCCGTTGTGAATTTAATTTTCTTATCTTTTCTATGTTTCCCCCCATTTTCATTAGAAGACAGTTCTTTTGCCAAGAAATAAAAGAGCATAATAATGAATTGAATAAATAGTCAAAGCTGACTTCTAATTAACTACACTAAAATATGCGCAATTTAATGAACTGAAAACACGCTTTCACCTACAAGGATTTATGAATAGGACATGAGGAATGACAAGACGAAGACACACTAAACCGCTTACTCTCATTTCATCTATGATATATAATCTTTAGGTACTAAATTGAAACAAGTTACTTCCTCCGTCCAACAAAGATAGCCTACTTCTATTTTCACATAGATTAAGAAATTTTCAATTAAGGTGATTGTTGGAAAGGTAAAGTTTAAGAGAAATTTTGTCAACGTTTTTGGTTTGATTAATATCAGATTTTAGCATTTTGTTTGGGTTCCACTTTTTGTGAAGTGCTACAGCCTGCTGCTACCTTTAGTTGGACTTGGAGGTGAATTTTTTCCCTTTTTGTCCAGTTAGGTTTTGCTTTTTGTGGAAGGCGTATATTATTTATTTTTATTTTTGTTTTTTCTTTCCTTTGTCGTTTCTGTGGATAAATGATCCTTTCAACTTTTAGAGATCGGAAGAGTTGTTGGCATCGTTATTGATGTCCGCCCAAAATGAAAAATACCAAGCAAGACAAATACTGATTCAACAACCCAAGACAATGTTCTCAACAATGAAAGTTATGTATGCATAACTAGAAACTTCTAGAAATAAACAATCTCCATTACTTGCAACTAACTTAGCTACATGCATGTACGCAGGCTGCATGCTATTACACTGACTATCTGGGATAATGTTATAGATCACAAAGTGCCGAAACTGATGATTCTATGATGAAAAGACCAATTATTGTTGGAAACCATCTAAAAGTGACTTCATTCAGTGGTTAGTAATTCTAGGATTTAGTTGTTACTTTAATAGACCATATTTCATAATTTACCTTAGTTAACCTACATGCTTTTGATACATTTAATAGGATTTCATTATCTACTAAGGCAATTAGCTCAATCTTAATTAATCTGAAGTTTGCAAAGCTTGCTGGCGTTAGAGAATGTTTAGTGCTTTATTTTATTTTTCTCTTGAATTCTTTCATATATGTTTCACATTTAATAGTATATTCTTTCACTATTTTTATAACTTTTCAGTTCTGTTTATGTTATTCTTGAAAACAACAAAGGGGTACTAACACAAATGATAAGTCAAAAGGCTTATGATTTGCCAAATCTGTCACGTATCTTACCACCTTTAGATATAGAGTCATCACCATCAAAGACATTCCAGAACACTTATCAACAGTACATTTATATATTGTGATTGTGTTTTTAATACAGTTCATTTCCATCATTTTTTTATTTTGATCTCTGGAATGTACGCCCAAATTCCTTCTTATTATTGTAGCGTAAACCACATTGGGTAAGATGTAAGATGGAATTGAAGAAAAATTCTCAATCATTATGGTATATGGCATGTGACACCTGAGGTTGGATATCCTATGCTCATCCAAATGAGATATATTTATGCAATCTATATATATTTATAATACTAACTAAGTGGTGCATCAATTTTTCTTGCCTACAACTGGCATCCTAAGGGAATTAGGAATCTGATGTTATAATGATGTCAAGCTAATCTCTCATTTACTTTCCAGTTTTTAGTTTCGTTCACCCTACTCATTTATTTTTCTGTTTTTATTTTTGTTCACCCTA
>CAVNYN010247613.1:0-12649 GCA_963692815.1 Nyctanthes arbor-tristis
TAAATCTGTAAAATATTCCGATGTACTCGTCGAAGCATTACAAAACTCCACTGTGCTACTTATTTGCCCTTTAAAGATAGAGCTGGGCAATATCTAATTTAATAAATCATTCCATTGATAGTTATTCATCTCGTACTTCAAGTAGCTAGCAAAACATTCTAAAGGGGTGAATCATTCCGTTGTACTCGTCCAAACATTAGAAAATTACACGGGGCTATTTACATATCCAGTAAGAAACGAATGGGGCAATATATCTTCTAAGGAATCATTTCGTGGATTGTTTCATAGATTGTACTTCAAATTGCGAGAAAGCCTATATCACTGCACGAATCATTCCCTTGAACTCATCTAATCGTTAGAAAATTACACGTGGTCATTTACTTATCCATTAAGGAAAGAATGGGGTAATATCTCTTTTCAAGAATCATTCTATGGTTAGTTATACGTCTTGTACTCCCAAATTACTAGAAAAATTAACTAAGATTGTGAATCAATTCGTTGCACTCATCTAACCATTAGAAAACTACACAGGACAATTTACTTATCCCGTACGGAACGAACAGGTCAATATCTCTTTTAAGGAATGGTTTAATTGATTGTTGCAAGTCTTGTTCTTCAAATAGCAAGAAAACCTATCTAACTCCGCAAATAATTTTGTTGAACTCATCTAACCATCAGAAAACTACTCTTCCGATCTCTTGTCCATTAAGCAAAGAACAGGGTAATGTCTATTTTAACGAATCATTTTGTAGATAGTTACATGTTTTTACTTCAAATATGGAGAAAAGCTTAGTCCAAGAACCATTCCGTTGAATAACAATTAGAAAACAACATGGGCAATTGACTTCTCCATTAAGTATAGCCATTTACCTTTTAACTGGTCATTTTATGATTAGGTGCGAGTCTCGTAGCTCAAGAAGGGAAAAAATCAATCTAAATCTATAAAATACTCCAATGCACTCGTCGAGGCATTACAAAACTCCACGGTGCTACTTATTTGCCCTTTAAAGATAGAGCTGGGCAATATATAATTTAATAAATCATTCTATTGATAGTTTTTCATCTCGTACTTCAAATAGCAAGTAAAACAATTTAAAGGGATGAATCATTCCGTTGTACTCATCCAAACATTAGAAAATTACACGGGGCTAATTACATATCCCATAAGAAACGAATGGGGCAATATCTCTTATGAGGAATCATTTCGTGGATTGTTACATGTCTTGTACTTCAAATTGCGAGAAAGCCTATATCACTCCACGAATCATTCCCTTGAACTCATCTAATCGTTAGAAACTACACGGGGCCATTTACTTATCCATTAAGGAAAGAACGGGGTAATATCTCTTTTAAAGAATCATTCCATGGATAGTTGCACGTCTGGTACTCCAAAATTACTAGAAAAATTGACTAAGATTGTGAAACATTCCGTTGTACTCATCGAACTACACAGGGCAATTTACTTATCCCTTAAGGAATGAACATGTCAATTTCTCTTCTAAGGAATCATTCCATCAATTGTTACAAGTCTTGTTCTTCAAATAGTGAGAAAACCTATCTCACTCAACGAATCATTCCGTTGAACTCATCTAACCCTCAGAAAACTACACAGGACTATTTACTTGTCCATTAAGCAAAGAACAGGGCAATGTCTATTTCAAGAAATCATTTCATTGATAGTTACGTTTCTTTTACTTCAAATATTGAGTAAAGCTAAGTCTAGGAACCATTCCATTGAATAACAATTAGAAAACAACATGGGCAATTGATTTCTAGATCGGAAGAGCACAAAACATGCCATTTACCTTTTAACAAATCATTTTATGAATTAGGTGCGAGTCTCGTAGTTCAGGAAGGGAAAAAAATCAATCTAAATCTGTAAAATATTCCGATGCACTCGTCGAAGCATTACAAAACTCCACGGTGCTACTTATTTGCCCTCTAAAGATAGAGCTGGGCAATATCCAATTTAATAAATCATTCCGTTGATAGTTATTCATCTCGTACTTCAAATAGCTAGTAAAACAATCTAAATGGGCGAATCATTCCGTTGTACTCGTCCAAACATTAGAAAATTACACGGGGCTAATTACATATCCTGTAAGAAACGAATGGGGCAATATCTCTTTAGAGGTATCATTTCATGGATTGTTACGTGTCTTGTTCTTCAAATTGCAAGAAAGCCTATATCGCTCCACGAATCATTTCCTTGAACTCATCTAATCGTTGGAAAACTACACGGGGCCATTTATTCATCCATTAAGGAAAGAACGGGGTAATATCTCTTTTAAAGAATCATTCACGGATAGTTACACGTCTTCTACTCCAAAATTACTAGAAAAATTAACTAAGATCGTGAGTCATTCCGTTTTACTCATCTAACGATTAGGAAACTACACGGGGCAATTTACTTATCCCTTAAGGAACGAACAAGTCAATATCTCTTTCAAGGAATCATTCCATCAATTGTTACAAGTCTTGTTCTTCAGATAGTGAGTAAACCTAAGATCGGAAGAATTCTGTTGAGCTCATCTAACCAGTAGAAAACTACACAGGGCTATTTACTACTTGCCCATTAAGCAAAGAACAGGGCAATGTCTACTTTGACGAATCATTTCCTAGATAGTTACGTGCTTTTTACTTCAAATATCGAAAAAAGCTAAGTCCAGGAGCCATTCTGTTGAATAACACTTAGAAAACAACACGGGCAATTGACTTCTCCATTAAATATAGAACATGCCATTTACCTTTTCACTGATCATTTTTTGATTAGGTTCGAGTCTCGTAGTTCAAGAAGGGAAAAAATCAAACTAAATCTATAAAATGCTCCAATGTACTCGTCAAAGCATTACAAAACTCGACGGTGTTACTTATTTGCCCTTTAAAGATAGAGCTGGGCAATATCTAATTTAATAAATCATTCCATCGATAGTTTTTCATCTCGTACCTCAAATAGCTAGTAAAACAATCTAAAGGGGTGAATCATTCCGTTGTACTCATCCAAACATTAGAAAATTACACGGGGCTAATTACATATCCCGTAAGAAACAATTGGGGCAATATCTCTTCTGAGGAATCATTTCTTAGATTGTTACATGTCTTGTTCTTCAAATTGCGAGAAAGCCTATATCACGCCACGAATCATTCCCTTGAACTCATCTAATCGTTAGAAACTACACGGGGCCATTTACATATCCATTAAGGAAGGAACGGGGTAATATCTCTTTTAAAGAATCATTCCATGGATAGTTGCACGTCTGGTACTCCAAAATTACTAGAAAAATTAACTAAGATTGTGAAACATTCCGTTGTACTCATCGAACTACACAGGGCAATTTACTTATCCCTTAAGGAATGAACATGTCAATTTCTCTTCTAAGGAATCATTCCATCAATTGTTACAAGTCTTGTTTTTCAAATAGTGAGAAAACCTATCTGACTCAACGAATCATTCCGTTGAACTCATCTAACCATCAGAAAACTGCACAGGGCAGTGTCTTCGTGGATTGCACTTCAAATTGTGAGGAATCATCAGAAAACTCATTCCATTTTTGAGGAATCATTTCGTGGATTGTTACGTGGATTGTACTTCAAATTGTGAGAAAGCCTATATCACTGCGCGAATCATTCCCTTGAACCCATCTAATCGTTAGAAAATTACACGGGACCATTTACTTAACCATTAAGAAAGAACGGGGTGATATCTCTTTTAAAGAATCATTCCATGGATGGTTACACGTCTTGTACTCCAAAATTAATGGAAAAATTAACTAAGATCGTCATTCCGTTGTACTCATCTAACCATTAGAAAACTACACGGGGCTATTTACTAATCCCTTAAGGAACAAACAGGTCAATATCTCTTTTAGGGAATCATTCCGTCGATTGTTACAAGTCTTTTTTTCAATTTGTGAGAAAACCTATCTAACTCTGCGAATCATTCCGTTGAACTCATCTAACCAGTAGAAAACTACACAGGGCTATTTACTTGTCCATTAAGCAAAGAACAGGGCAATGTCTATTTTAATGAATCATTTCATAGATAGTTACGTGTCTTTTACTTCAAATATCGAGAAAAGCTAAGTCCAGGAACCATTCAGTTGAATAAAAATTAGAAAACAACATGGGCAATTGACTTCTCCATTAAATATAGAACATGCCATTTACCTTTTAACTGTTCATTTTATGATTAGGTGCGAGTCTCGTAGTTCAAGGAGGGAAAAAAATCAATCTAAATCTGTAAAATATTCCGATGTACTCGTCGAAGCATTACAAAACTCCACTGTGCTACTTATTTGCCGTTTAAAGATAGAGTTGGGCAATATCTAATTTAATAAATCATTCCATTGATAGTTATTCATATCGTACTTCAAATAGCTAGTAAAACATTCTAAAGGGGTGAATCATTTCGTTGTACTCGTCCAAACATTAGAAAATTACACGGGGCTAATTACATATCCAGTAAGAAACGAATGGGGCAATATATCTTCTGAGGAATCATTTCGTGGATTGTTTTGTGGATTGTACTTCAAATTGTGAGAAAGCCTATATCACTGCACGAATCATTCCCTTGAACTCATCTAATCGTTAGAAAATTACACGTGGCCATTTACTTATCCATTAAGGAAAGAACGGGGGTAATATTTCTTTTAAAGAATCATTCTATGGATAGCTACACGTCTTGTACTCCAAAATTGCTAGAAAAATTAACTAAGATTGTTGTAGTGACCGGAAAATTTTAAAAATTTTAAACTTTACATTTTCGAATTTTTAGTCACGTCAGTACCAAAATTTATCGAATTTAATTCTCAAACTTAATTTAATTTTTTATAATAAATATTTATCTTTATTAAGAAATTTCAATTTATTTAATTAATTACCATTTAATTAACCATTAAAGTAAGTTAAGCATAATTCACATTTATACAAAATTTCCTTTTATTCAAATTTACAATTTCTACAAGCTTAGTTAATTAGTACCTTAATCAAACTCTTAGTTCTTAATCCAAAATCAATATAATTAAACTTTGGATTATGACTTTTTCCCAATTTAGTAACCCTAATTCAAACCCCCAACCCCATACAACCCTATGCCAAAATAACTCCTATAAACTCCCCTCTAACTCCACTCTCCCAGCAGCCCCTCCAACAGCCACCAAGAGGTCTGCCCCTCCAACTGCCCATCTTCCCCCTTCTGTCCTCAATGAATTTTCCAAGCACACGTTCAACAACATACATTAGCAAAGACAACACAAATTTTCTGGTCTGAAGCATTACATTGATAAAACAAGTAGGCAAAAGGAAAATGGCACCAATGGCACCCTCACCGTGCCCCACCACCACCGCGCACTGCCACCACCACCAACTGCCTCCCCCCCACTGCCGCAACCACCAGCACCATATTTCACCCCAAAAGCTCCATGTTTTGACTCACCACTCACCCAAAAACCTAACCCAAACTTTTACCCTTATTTTCATGTCAAAATCTCAGCCTTTTGTTTCGAAATTTTTGGGGCTAGGCGACCGATTCAGCTTGGTTTTTCCCCTCCTCCCGCCGGCCTTGCACCCAAATCGGCCCGTTAGGGCCATCACCACCATGGGCGACGCGCTTTGGCACGGTGTCGCCGGTGAACAAAATGGATCGGCCACCCCCTCTACTGCCGAGAATCCCCTGCCCCTCTCTCCCTCTCCCTCTCTGTTGTTGAATGGAATGGGGGTTGAGGGAGCAATTTTATGTGTTTTCTAATATTTATGATTTTAACCCCAAAGTTTTGTCTTGTGTCATTTAAGCCCCAGACCTTGTATTTAGTTTAAATGAGCCCAAAACTTCTGATTTCATCACTTTTGACCCTCACACTTTCGTTCCCTTTCGGATGGGCCCAGAAACTTATGTTTTATTCATTTTAACCTATGAACTTTCATTTTCAATTATTTTCTTCCTTTATTTTGAGGATTCTTTCAAGTTAGTTTTAAAAGTTTATGAGATTTTAATTTTAGTTTATATTTAACTTTATTTATTTAAACCCATAAATTAGTTTATACATATTTTAATTTAAGCTCCATTTTATTAAATATGATATTTAACGACTTTAATTATTTAAATTATAATTTTTGGATTTATTGAATTTTTAAGATTTCTAAATTAGTCTAATTAAACTCATATATTTTATACCCAAATCTTAGTTAATCCTTGATTTTCTAGTTTTCCCTAACTTATGGGTATTAATCACATTAGGCACTATACCCTTAAACATTTTATACAATTATCTTATCATAACTTAGTTTAAATGATTTCTTTTATAAAACAACTCATTTTAGCAAAAATCCTAATTTGAGTTTCATATTCTTTTATAGGCGAGGAGTGAAGAATAAGTGAGTAAGCCCTGCCTATTAGCTCGACTCAGTGGAATTTTAAGGTAGACTCTTTTCTACGATATATTCTCAAAAATAGCGCTAATATTAATTGATTGTTCTATGAATTGCATACGGATATGTGACTTATGTTCTTATATGTTTTTGCATGAGCTTAATTGCTTTATGCTTGAGACGAGACGAGACTTTTGCATATGCTTTATTGCTATGCACAGATTTTGCATGCATGCTATGATGTTACTATGCGCGCTAGTATTTATATGCCTTCGAGCATGAGACGAGAGTCGAAAACCTGCATTTACCATACGATGCTTGTTTTCGAGTAGAGACTTATGAGGTATGATTTGCATGTTTATATGTATGTTTATAGTATAAATTGGTTAATATTGCGCTAAGTCTACTGAGTATTTCTATGAAATACTCACCCCTTTAAAAATTAACATTTTGCAGACTGGGAGTCGGAGGAGACGCCTTGAGCGATGAGATCGGAAGAGCACAAAATAAATTAAATTAGCCTTATTTTGAATGATTCAAATTTTGTTTAAGTACTTGAAGACTTTTGATGTTAATTGATTCGAACTTGGTCTAAGTACTTGGAGAACGTTTGATGATGGACTCGTCGAAGCATTATAGAACTCCACAGTGCTATTTATTTTCCCTTTAAAGATAGAGTAGGGCAATATCTAATTTAATAAATCATTCCGTTGATAGTTATTCACCTCGTAATTCAAATAGCTAGCAAAACTGTTAAAGGGTGTGAATCATTCTGTTGTACTCGTCTAATCATTAGAAAATTACACTGGGCTAATTACATATCCAGTAAGAAACGAATAGGGAAATATCTCCTCTGAGGAATCATTTCCTGGATTGTTACATGTCTTGTACTTCAAATTGTGAGAAAGCCTATATAACTCCGCGAATCATTCCCTAGAACTCATCTAACCATTAGAAAACCATACGGGGGCATTTACTTGTCCATTAAGGAAAGAACGGGGTAATATCTCTTTTAAAGAATCATTCTGTGTATAGTTACACGTCTTGTCCACCAAATTGTTAGAAAAATTATCTAAGATCGCTAATCAATCTGTTGTACTCATCTAACTATTTGAAAACTACAAGGGGCAATTTACTTTTCCGTTAAGGAATGAATAGGACAATATGTTTTGTAAGGAATCATTCCGTGGATTGTTGCAAGTCTTGTACTGTAAATAGTGAGAAAACCAATCTATCTCTGTGAATCATTCCGCTGAACTCATCTAACCATCAGAAAACTATACCGGGCTATTTACTTGTCCATTAAGCAAAGAACCGGGCCATGTCTCTCTTAAGGAATCATTTCGTAGATAGTTACATGTCTTTTACTTCAAATAACGAGACCAAGAACCATTCCAATGAATAACAATTAGAAAACAACATGGGGCTATTGACTTCTCCATAAAATATAGAATAGGCCATGTACCTTTTAACTGATCATTTTATGATAAGTTACGAGTCTCGTAGTTCAAAAGTGGAGAGAACATATCTAAATCTATAAAATATTCCGATGTGTTCGTCAAAGCATTACAAAACCCCACGGTGCTACTTATTTGCCCTTTAAAGATAGAGCAGGGCAATATCTAATTTAATAAGTCATTCTGTTGGTAGTTATTCATCTCGTACTTCAAATAATTAGTGAAACTATCGAAGGGTGTGAATCACTCCGTTGTACTCGTCTAATCACTAGAAAATTACACGGGGCTAAGTACATATCTCGTCTGAGGAATCATTTCGTGGATTGTTACATGTCTTGTACTTCAAATTGCGAGAAAGCTTATTTAACTCCACGAATCATTCCCTTGAACTCATCTAACCATTAGAAAACTAGACGGAGTCATTTACTTATCCATTGAGGAAAGAATGGGGTAATATCTCTTTTAAACAATCATTCCATGGATAGTTACACGTCTTGTACACCAAATTGATAGAAAAATTATCCAAGATCGTGAATCAATCCGTTTTACTCATCTAACTATTAGAAAACTACACGGGGCAATTAACTTATCTGTTAAGGAATGAACAGGTCAATATCTCTTTTAAGGAATCATTCCGTAGATTGTTACAAGTCTAGTACATCGAATAGTGAGAAAACCTATCTAACACCATGAATCATTCCGTTGAACTCATCCAACCATCAGAAAACTACACGGGGCTATTTACTTGTCCATTTAGCAAAGAACAGGGCAATGTCTCTTTTAAGGAATCATTTCGTAGATAGTTACGTGTCTTTTACTTAAAATATGGAGGAAAGCTAAGTCCAGGAACCATTCCATTGAATAACAATTAGAAAACAACATGGGATAGACTTCTCCGTTAAATATAGAACATGCCAAGTACCTTTTAACTGATTATTTTATGATTAGTTATGAGTCTCGTAGTTCAAAAAGGGATAAAATCAATCTAAATCTGTAAAATATTCCGATGTACTCATTTAAGCATTAAAAATTCCACGGTGCTACTTATTTACCCTTTAAAGACAGGGCAAGGCAATATCTAATTTAATAAATCATTCCGTTGATATCTATTCATCTCGTACTTCAAATAGCTAGTAAAACTATCTAAGGGTGTGAATCATTCCCTTGTACTCACCCAAAAATTAGAAAATTGCATATCCAGTAAGAAACGAACGGGGCAATATCTCTTCTGAGGAATCATTTCGTGGATTGTTACATGTCTTGTACTTTAAATTGTGATAAAGCCTATATAACTCCGCAAATCATTCCCTTGAACCCATCTAACCATTAAAAAACTACAGGGGGCCATTTACTAATCCACTAAGGAACGACGCTCTTCCGATCTTTTTAAAGAATCATTCCGTGGATAGTTACACATCTTGTACACCAAATTGCTAGAAAAATTATCTAAGATTGCGAATCATTCCGTTGTAATCATCTAACCATTAGAAAACCACACGGGGCAAATTACTTATCCATTAATGATCGAACAGGTCAATATCGCTTTTTAGGAATCATTATGTGGATTGTTACTAGTCTTGTAATTCAAATAGTGAGAAAAACTATCTAACTCCGCGAATCATTCCGTTCAACTCATCTAACCATCAGAAAACTACAGAGGGCTATTTTGTTGTCCATTAAGCAAAGAACAGGGTTATGTCTCATTTTGGGAATCATTTCATGGATAGTTACTTGTCTTTTGCTTCAAATAGCAAGAAAAGCTAAGCCCAGGTACCATTCCATTGAATAACAAATAGAAAACAATATGGGGCTATTGACTTCTCCATTAAATATAATACATGCCATGTACCTTTTAACTGATCATTACATGATTAGTTACGAGTCTTGTAGTTCAAAAAGGAAGAAAATCTATCTAAATCTGTAAAATATTCTGATGTGCTCATCGAAGCATTACAAAACTCCATGGTGCTATTTATTTGCTCTTTAAAGATAGAGCAGGGCAATATCTAATTTAATAAATCATTCCGTTGATAGTTATTCATCTCATTCATGAAATAGCTAGTAAAACCATCTAGAGGAGTGAATCATTCCGATGTACTCGTCTAAACATTAGAAAATTACCCGGGGCTAATAACATATCCAGTAAGAAATGAATGGGGCAATATCTCTTATCAGGAATCATTTCGTGGATTGTTACATGTGTTGTACCTCAAATTGCAAGAAAGCCTATATAACTCCGCGAATCATTCCCATGAACTCATCTAACTATTAGAAAACTACACGGGGCCATTTATTTATCCACTAAGGAAAGAACAAGGTAATATTTCTTTTAAAGAATCATTCTATGGATTGTTACATATCTTGTACTCCAAAATTACTAAAAAAATTATCTAAGATCGTGAATTATTTCGTTGTACTCATCTAACCATCAGAAAACTATACGGGGCGATTTACTTATCCGTGGATTGTTACAAGTCTTGTACATCAGATAGTGAAAAAACCTATCTCTCTTCTAAGGAATCATTACGTGGATTGTTACAAGCCTTGTACTTCAAATAGTGAGAAAAAGCTATCTAACTCCGTGAATCATTCCGTTAAACTCATCTAACCATCAGAAGACTACGCGGGGCCATTTACTTGTCCGCGATGCTAAGAACGGGGCTATGTCTCTTTTGAGGAATCATTCCGTTGATTGTTATTCATCTCGTACTTAAAATAGCTAGTAAAACTATCTAAAGGTGTGAATCACTCCGTTGTACTCGTCTAAACATTAGAATATTACACGGCACTGATTAAATATCCAGTAAGAAACGAATAGGGGCAATATCTCTTTTGAGAAATCATTTCATGGATTGTTGCATGTTTTGTACTTCAAATTGTGAGAAACCTATACAACTCCGCGAATCATTCCCGTGAATTCATCTAAGCATTGGAAAACTAGAAGGGGCCATTTACTTCTCCATTAAGGAAAGAACGGGGTAATATCTCTTTTAAAGAATCATTCTGTGGATAGTTAAATGTCTTGCATGCCAAATTCTAGAAAAATTATCAAAGATCACGAATCATTCTGTTGTAATCATCGAGCCAATAGAAAACTACACGGGGCAATTTACTTATCCGTTACGGAACGAACAGGCCAATATCGCTTTTAAGGAATCATTCTGTGGATTGTTGCAAGCCTTGTGCTTCAAATAGTGAGAAAATCTATCCAACTCCATGAATTATTCCGTTCAACTCATCTGACCATCAAAAACTAGATGGGGCTATGTCTCTTTTAAGGAGTCATTTCGTGGATAGTTACGTGTCTTTTACTTCAAATAGCGAGAAAAGCTAAGGCCAGGTACCATTCAATTGAATAACAATTAGAAAACAACGTGGGGCTATTGACTTCTCCATTAAATATAGAACAGGCCATGTACCTTTTAACTGATCATTTCATGATTAGTTACAAGTCTTGTAATTCAACAAGGGAGAAAATCAATCAAAACCTGTAAAATATTCCGATGTGCTCGTTGAAGCATTAGAAAGCTCCATAGTGCTATTTATTTGCCCTTTAAAGATAGAGCAGGGCAATATCTTATTTAATAAATCATTCCGTTGATAGTTATTCATCTCGTACTTCAAATAGCTAGTAAAACTATCTAAGGTTATGAATCATTCTGTTGTACTCGTCCAAATATTAGAAAATTCCACTAGGCTAATTACATGTCCAGCATGAAACGAATGGGGCAATATCTCTTCTGAGGAATCATTTCGTTGATTGTTACATGTCTTGTACTTCAAATTGCGAGAAAGCCTATATAACTCCGCGAATCATTCCCTTGAACTCATCTAACCATTAGAAGACTACACAGGGCCATTTACTTTTCCATTAAGGAAAGAACGGGCTAATATCTCTTCTAAAGAATCATTCCGTGGATAGTTACACGTCTTGTACACCAAATTGCTAGAAAATTATCAAAGATCGCGAATCATTCTGTTGTACTCATCTAACCATTAGAAAACTGCACGGGGCAATTTACTTATCCGTTAAGAGATCGGAAGAGCCTATCTCTCTTCTGAGGAATCATTACATGGATTGTTACAAGCCTTGTACTTCAAATAGTGCGAAAAAGCTATCTAAGTCCGCGAATCATTCCGTTAAACTCATCTAACCATCAGAAAACTATACGGGGCTATTTACTTATCCGTGGATTGTTACAAGTCCTGTACATCAGATAGTGAAAAAACCTATCTCTCTTCTAAGGAATCATTACGTGGATTGTTACAAGCCTTGTACTTCAAATAGTGAGAAAAAGCTATCTAACTCTGCGAATCATTCCGTTGAACTCCTCTAACCATCAGAAGACTACGCGGGGCCATTTACTTGTCCGCGATGCTAAGAACGGGGCTATGTCTCTTTTGAGGAATCA
This sequence comes from Nyctanthes arbor-tristis, assembly GCA_963692815.1. Classification (NCBI taxonomy): domain Eukaryota; kingdom Viridiplantae; phylum Streptophyta; class Magnoliopsida; order Lamiales; family Oleaceae; genus Nyctanthes; species Nyctanthes arbor-tristis. The sequence continues at coordinate 12,236 of CAVNYN010247613.1, forward strand.
TTCCGTTGATTGTTTTTCATCTCGTACTTAAAATAGCTAGTAAAACTATCTAAAGGTGTGAATCACTCCGTTGTACTCGTCTAAACATCAGAATATTACACGGCATTGATTAAATATCCAGTAAGAAACGAATAGGGGCAATATCTCTTTTGATAAATCATTTCATGGATTGTTGCATGTTTTGTACTTCAAATTGTGAGAAAGCCTGTATAACTCCGCGAATCATTCCCGTGAATTCATCTAAGCATTGGAAAACCAGAAGGGGCCATTTACTTATCCATTAAGGAAAGAACGGTGTAATATCTCTTTTAAAGAATCATTCCGTCGATAGTTACACGTCTTGTACACCAAGTTGCTAGAAAAATTATCAAACATCACGAATCATGCCGTTGTACTCATCGAGCCAATAGAAAA
>CAVNYN010247617.1:0-23704 GCA_963692815.1 Nyctanthes arbor-tristis
TGCAAAACACCTTTTATGTTTCATTTTAGCACTTAGGATGAAAACATGTTTTAAGCTTTCTTTTCTTTTATATTAGGTACTGTACATGAATGTTGGGGTAGTTTTTCAGAATACAAAATAGAACCGCTTCTTGCTGCGTGAATTGGGAGTTCATCTCCTTCCTTGTGATTTTCGTGGATTTGGCTCGAAGAAGTCCAATTCCTCTTTCCTTCCTAGACTCCCTACGTCATAGTTGCTCGGGTCCCTGGAAATATGCTCGGTCTTGGGAACAGACAGGCCGGTGCTTATTAGAAAATCCTCGTCCGTCAGATCTGCGATGTGGCAGTGATGTTCTGCTATTTGGATAACAATCTCTGTTCGCTCTCTGAACAACAAAGATAATGCTCGACCACGTTCAATACCTAACAAAAAAGAAAATACAGTTAAGTGTTAGTTTGTCAGCTCACGGAAAAAGATCTATCGAAAATATGCTTACTGGGTTCCATTTAGCTCGTGGGGATGCTTGTGTCCTCATCGCCTGGACTCAGTGGACTCCTCCACTCGTCCCCTACCCAGAACCAACTCTCTTTCCAACTAGGACTGGATTTAGATACCCTTTTCACCAGATTTCCTTAAACGTTTAAGGTCCCAACCTTAGATCGTGCGGCTATCTGAAACCACCCTCTCTTGGAGGGTGAGGCTCTCAGCACATAGTACGAATTAAAGTCCTCCAGACTCGGATACCTACATCCTTTGTGTTGCCACAGAGCGAGCACCCAATGACGGTCCTTCGGCTCGCAGGAGTAATTTGAGAGAGGGCAATGCCCCAGGACCTCAACAGCTTAGTGACAGGTCGCGGAAGCAGAATGCGAAAGCCGGCCTCTAACATCTTGGTGCTCGTTGCCACGCACCCCCTTAGTGGACAGTGAGCCCACTCCCCTTCCTAGGGGACCCAAAGTGCCACACGATCAGGAACGGGATAATCCTGCCTTATCGCGTGTAGGTTAGTCTCCTTTACTTTTGAAGGAATATGTCTGCACATCCACGGCCTGTCTTTATCGCGAATTACCAGCACTGGAGGCCTTCCACTGGAACTCACATCCTCCTTATCATCTTCCTCTTCACTCTCATTGTCCATCCATTCAAATTGGACCTCTGGCGCCGGCCCTGGCGTCTCCTCATCCATGGACCGTTCTACGTCCACTGCTACTTCTTCCCCTACGCTAGTCACCAAAAGAAAACTCTCTCTGCCCTCCATTCCATGAAATCCTCTCAAATATTAGAAACTACTCAGGGTTTCCAACGGATCTGCAGAAAAATTCCCTATAAAACATGAAGAAAAGATAGTTACCTTGGCACTAAGACTACCACGGAGCTTTGAAAAACACCGGGAAGGGATCAAGAATGTAAAAGAAGCCTAAGAAAATAGCAACAGAAATATCCTGGAGACTGATTACAAAGTAAGATAAAGCAAAGAGGAAAAGAAATGAATGGGGATGGGTATAAATAGAGGCTTGAGGAAGTTATAAGAGCAACAGCTGCGTAGGACATTAGGAAACAAAGAGGCAACAATCAAATTAATGATTACTGATTACTGCCTTTAAATTCCTTGAACATGCCATTCTGTCATACTGTTGACAAGTGGCAGAAAGCGCCATCCCAACCTTTTATGAAATTCAAGGAATTAGATTTCAGGCGGCAAAAAAGTTCTAGAAGAATTGCCAACTAATCTTCAAGGCTGCTGACCCTGAGGTCAAGGAACAGCGCCCTTGAGGGGGCATTTTGTAATCACCAGGTCATGAAAGTCAGTGAAGGTCAAAGGTCAATAAAGGTCCACGGTCATATGGTCCTGGAAGCAGGACTCAAGAGCCTAACCTAACCCAGCGACCTGGCGACCTAACGGCCAGAAGACTTAAAGACCTGATTCAACGGTCTTGAGGATGGATCTCTATTCTAGCGCTCCTACTGTTCAGGGCGTCTGGGCATAACAACAACGTGCTCGTAGCACCCAGACGTGATGCCGCGACCTAGCGAGCAACCCAACTGGGTAGCAGTATGGGAACCCACGTGGAAAATCTTATCACTTACAGCTGATGGACTCCAGCATTAAATGCGAAACGGTGGTTACCTGACCCAAGCATGGCTTAAGCAGCCATTAGTCAAAAAGTAAAGGGTTAATCATAGCCGATATGGCACTTACGTCATCCTTGTGGGTCCAGCATTAAATGCATGCAATCATTATCCCCATGCAAATGGCAATTCCGATCTCTATAAATAAAGGCAAACAGAATAGAGAAAGGGTTTGACACCTAAATCTCATTTTTCTTGTCTTCAATACATTTATAGTCTTCCATTTATTACAAACATTCCTTGCCTTTTTACATTTACTGCTTATATTGATTTAAATACGAATTTCCCGCGAATACAAATCTTGTTTGTTGAGTCGAATGTTAAATTTGACATCAACAAACTATATTAAGAAGTTTCTTATACTATTGATAGTACTAAAATGGTACCAATAGCGGGAGATAGAGAGAAGACATATGATAATAGGAAGAGACATGTAGATTTTCTATTGCATTACATTCGTACCATAAGGAAAGCTAGTATTAAAATATTTTCATGGAACATATTTGCATATAGGTAAACATGTAAACAGCAAAACTGAAAAACTAAACCAAGCCAGCAAAGTGGAGATCGGAAGAGCACAAGTCTTAAAAGCAATGTAGTTTTCTTCTGTTTGAAATTTTTTCAAACCATTTGAAATAGTTTGTGATGAAGTCAAATTTAGGAGACCTAGGCAATCAGTTGATCTCCTCACGAGCGCTTTGACCTACAAAGAAGGACCAAGGGTGACTTTGAAGCCCCTTCGGTGTGAAAATAAATATTTTAAGGAGAAGATATAAAGAAAATATAAAAAGTGAAAAATGAAAGAGTAATTTACCTGGGGAAATGTGCAAACCACTATATTTATAGGAAGGACAATTATATTACCACCGTATTTTTTTCTTCCTATACCACATTCTAATCACACCACATTTTAAAAATAATTTTTACAATTACACCACTACAAATTCACAAATAATACCCTAGTCTACTAATTTAAACCAAAGCAAAAATGATTGAATCTCTAGGAAATTATATTCAATTTAATCATATTTGTTCTAAAGATAAAAATGAGCAGTACGTTAATTCATTCGTCATAATCATCAACTAGCAAATGAGATTCAGCCATTTTGTAGTGAATTTTTATTGTACTCGCATAAGAATGGTAAAAGAAGTAGGGAGATTTTCTAATTAAAAAAGGAAAAAAGACAAAAAAAACATTAAGGAAGAGACGATGTGCGTTTTGTGTAGGTGAGAAATAATGAATGAAGGATGGTGGGAAATAGTATTTTGGATGTGCAGTCGATTTCTTGAATTGATGTCGCACTGGGATAACCACAATCGGCTAATAATGGCGAAGAGATATGAGCTTAATTTTATCAAAAACAAAATTGAACAAAAAATTCATTGTTTCATGTCGAATGTGCCAAAATAATAAATACCTTACTACACTAAAATTAAAATAATTTGTAGAAGCAGAGAGTAAGGGTCAAACCCAGAGAGAACGTTGGACAGATCTAAGTGTTTCGTGTCAACTAGTGAAAATGGGGGATTTGTGAAATATTAAACTAAAACTGATTAAAATTAAAGAATAAAAGCAATTAAAACACAAATAATAAATGAGAAGATTAAACATTAATGGTAACTAAGGTTCTCGGTTCAGTTGTGCACTTCATATAAAATATGGTAATTAATAGCAACATCGTTCCTACTTTCTTGTAAAACTATCAACTCTAGGCAACAAAAATCTCTACTACCCAGATTTTCCCTTAAGTGTATCTAATTAAAACAAGCTCTTCAATTAGACTTAATCATTTGGACAACTCGGAATAAGATCTCTAGATTTAGAACAACGACTGCATGAAGAATTAGGAAAATAAGTTAATCTAAGCAATAAATTTACAAGCTCGATCTGTTTAACTTAGGTTGTGCTATCCCTAATGATTAACAATCATTTGTTGCTACTTAAGAATTACGAGAAACAACAATAAAGGATTGAAACCCCAAATCTAGCAATATAAAATTAATCATTCAACTTAATAGGCCCAAACTAGGTCAAACAATCAATATTCATAAGCATGAAAAATAGAATAACACAAGAAATTTCAAAATAGAGCAAGAAACATCACTAAAATTAATTAATTAAGAACAAAAAGTAGCCACAACATCCCTTTGAACTGGAGGAAGAAAGAAATTAGCCTTCCTCCAGTCTTGTCTTTGATGCAAAAATAAAGAATAATATGAAGTTGTGTTTTGTTGTATGTGGAGATGTGTAAAGATGTCTAAGATATGACCCTTTTATAGAGTCTACAACCCTAAGAAAACTAGTAAAAATCGTGTGCAAAAAGCTAGAGATCGGAAGAGCACACGTCTGATGGACAAACAAGAAAAAAAAAGAAATCTCGTGAAGGCTATTGTGCGGCCACTTGGAAGGGACTGTATGGCTGCATGGTGAAATCTGCCTGGAAAATTCTACATAGGTGCAGGCGCACCATCCTGGCAGGGCGCCCGCACAGCTGCTTCTACCGAAATTTGACGTTTTTCCACTTCTCTTTCCGTTTATTTTGGCCCTTCAAACTTTCTTGCTTCACATCTTAGTCCACAAAACTCTAAAATCCTTGCAAAACACTCCCGAACTTGATTCTTTTTTATTATTTCATTGATCCTACAACAAATAAACAAACTAAACTTAAATAAATATTTTAACACAATAAAACACATAATAAACTACTAGTATGGAGAAATTAAACACCCTAATAAAATACTTATTATTCGTCTTTTCCATTCAGTGCTTGCCCCAAAAATTTCCTCAAATTTGTATTCAAATGGATAAACAAAAAAATAAAAAGTAGATGATAAGTAATTAACAATGTGGTGTCGAAATCGAAGTGATGCAGAATGAGAAAATGTGGTATTCATAATTATAATAATTAAAGTAAATAATTAATTAAGTGGTTAACAATTTTGGGCTGATTATTGGGCCCTCTTATTAGTCTGTGAAAACGGCACATTATGGAATTCAGGCCCGATATGTTCTGACTTATTTTTGCCCTTGTCAGTTTGATTAGAGTTAATTTTACAAATTATCCTCAACCTTTCAGTTAAGTATCAGTTGGGTGTTAAACCATTTTTTTTCCCTCTTGAGTCCCCAACCTTTGATAAATTCGCAGGAAAGATCCTTTTGTCACTATTTCATTGATTTTTCATAAAAATGACCGTTATACCCCTTAACTTTTTTATTTTAAAAAAGGTTTAAAAATAATTAAAAAACAAGAAAACACCCAACTCTTTTAGAGATTTTAATGATGTTCGATTCACTTGATATAATATTAACATTATTTTCAACTAATGTTAATTCCATAAAATACTTCTTGTCTTGAAGAATGGTATGCAAAGTTGTACTTGCCAGTATTTCATGTTGGGTCAATAAAGAAGATGGAGATATCAAAGTGAGTCACTACTTGACCATAATAATCAAGGAAAATAATCTCCACTTTCCTTTTTCCCTTGATTGAGTACTAGTTAGAGATCTATGAGGTATTTTGTTGTACGATAGGTACGTACTCAATGCCTTTTTATGCTCCATTTTAGATGAGCTATTATTATTGGATGTTTTATATATCTCACTGTTGGAGTTTTTTAAATGATTTTTTCCACATTTGCACCTGTGTTCACAATGAGATGTTACATTTACTTCAGGCAATATAGTGAATCCAGTGGGGCGTAGCTAATCATTTTTCATACATAACTAATTATTTTACTCAATCATTGGCAAGCAAGATATGATTTTTGAATACTTATTGAAATTGTGCTTTTGATATTGCTACTGCAAGAGCAGATTAAGGTGGAAAGTGTCTTTTCCAACATATCTTCGTCACTTATTTTTTCTCCACAATGTTTTAATTTAGAACTTATTCTAAGCAACACAGGATTATACTCACTCACACGTTATACATCTTGCAATTGCAGATACATCTATTCATAATGAGCTTTAGAGAGATCTATGATTCTTTGTAGGTCAACTTTCTCTTTCAAAATTTTCCATAAATCATGTGGATCTTTGATGGTAAGGTACTCAACTTTCAAGTTATCGTAAATATAATAATTAAGGAAACTACACTATCCTTATATGTGTTTCCATCTTTTGTGTGCTCTTCCGATCTCAGTATAGCATCAGTGGCTCATGACAAATAATTCTTACCGATATGTCATGAGCAACTAACTGAAATTTGGTGATATTGGCCATTTGTGCAACTTTATAATATGTAAAATCATAAATTCAATGTCAACAGGACATGAATATCTATACTTCCCTTCAAGAAGTATTGTTTAATATATCACCAATATATATAGCCATCAAGACATATGCTATCTCAGCAGCATAGTAAATTTTGCTTATAGAATTAATTTGAACTATTGTTACTTCATGAGCAATATATCAACATTCTTCAGGAATATTGAATTACCAAATAAATTAGATCTTTAGATCCAATATAAATTTCTCTTCATGAGCATGTAACATTTTTCAAAATATTCCAATAGTCATGTTACTTCGAGAGCAACAACTTATTTGATCTAATTAAGGTAATTAACTAAAAATAAATAATACGATAACAAATAATAATGGATATAATGAATAATAAAAAAATAGTTACTTCATAATGAACAATATGAAATATTCGTCAAGAATATTTGTTTACTGTGTGTTTTTTTTTTAAGAAAACACATATTCATATTTCATATATCGTGATCTAGAATATGCTGAGATCATATTGTGTTTTTCAGAAACAACAACGTATTAATCTTAATAATATTCATGACTATTAATAATTGTAGAATCGTGTTTCTTCAGAAATCACAATAAATCGCATGTCTTATATGGTTTTTCCAAAGTCAATCATATTCTTCTAAAATATGAGATCAACTCTAATTAGTGATTTTTCAGAGACCACAACAACAAATAATATCTACATTGTAATAATCATCAAGATTATTGACACAATTGTTTAGTATTTTTCTTGACAAAAACAAATATAGATTAATAATTAAAAATTAATAATAAGATGGATTAAACACCACCACAATTATAAATAAAATAAAATAAAATAACATGAAACATAAAATCCGCGTAATACTATTGCAGAACTACCAAATTGGTGAACAGATCACATGGCAGTAGTAATAATTTAAAAGAATAAAGCATATTTCCCTTACCATAATATAATGACTTGGTTTCAATGAGGAAGCCCCCGTTATGTATATCTTACTTTTGGCGTTGCACTGATCCAATAGCCAAAAAAAATTCAATTGTGTAGTCCATCATGAAACACTCATGAGATCGTAATCATTAGTCACCAAAAAATTTGTTGATTGATTTTGACAATTTTGAAACATAAGTTTAGGAAATCATGGTTAAAATTTTTTTTGAGCTTTTCGTACTGATAGTATGTTTTAAACTAGAAGAAAATAGTAGAAAAATAGAGAGAAAAATGATGAATTATATATCATTATAAGAATCAGAGCAACCTATTTATAGGTGTAAATTTAGGTTTTTAGGAGTATAATAGTCATTCACTAAATACTATAATTATTTGCAACAATCAAATAATTATGGCAGTTGGGTGAGTAATATTTTTAGAAGATTTTGACACTCTTATCGATCGTGGATACCAATGCTTTCTTTTTTAAGCCACATTAGTTATGTGTTAGATTGTTAGTGTTTCATGAAATTAATAAATATTTTTGAGTATGCAGTTGGTATTAGTATTATATAAGCATATTTGTTAGTAGATTTATATTTACGAAGTTATCACTCCCATGACGTCAATAGATAAAACATGGTTACTTGTATTTAAAAAAAAAATGATAAACCATTGTTTAAAACTGAGTCAAACTGAGAATATAGGTTTTTTTTTTTTTGTGGGTGGTTTCAAAAATTAAATAGGTTGGTTTGGTTAACAATTTTTCCAAAAACCGATGTTTTGGCTTGAAAATAAGTCAAGAATTGCCCAGATCGAACTGTTTGCGAGTTTTTTTTAATAATTATATAAAGGAACCAATGTTGATTTCTTTAAAGAACTAACTGTTAGGAATTTGCTACCTAATAAACCCGGGGCGGTGATTGTTGTTGGATCAAATTAATTCCATAGGCGAAAGCCGTTGATTGGAAAAACGTTAATGTGTCAAAAGTGTCGCCCAAGTCGATATCGGACCAAGAACGTAGTGTCAAATTGTAGCAACTTATTTGTTGTTGCTCTTTAGACTTACCCAAATATATCCTATTGGCTTTGGTTGGTAACTAAACAAAATGATTATTGATTTACCTTTCTCGGACGTTTGGAATTGCGCTGTGATTTTGGAAGGATTGCATGAATTGATTCCTTTCCTTGGGCATTGGCTAACTTCTTTCATCATGGCTGTTTTTCCACTATTAAAACCGAGGGTTTTTGTTCATTCCTTAAGCATCACCACCGAGACTTCTGCTTTTGCTATCTGTGCTAGAGAAAACAGTGCCATGAAACGTCCTTTTTGTTGGTTAAGTGTGTTGCCATTAGAGTTCTTTAGGGTTATCGTTTTGGGTCACTCTTGGTTGAGAAGAAGACTTGTTGTTGGTGACTGTTGACACATCTGAGCCCTGATCAAGTTTTGATTCCATCTTGGCTAGAGAAGAAGAAGACATAACAATATTCATTAGCTTTCTTGTTTTTTATAGCTTTGTGTAATTCTTGAATTGTAATTACTTTTCTTTTGATTTCCTGCAAGGGTATTATGTCCACAATTGGTATCAGAACCTTGTGCTCAATCTGGGAGAAAGGAATCAAAGGAATCTGGCTGGAAAAACAAGAAAGGCAGCCGAAAGTGACAAAACCCGAATCTGCAACTGGACTTTTGACCAACCTCCGATGAGAATTCCGGTGATCTGAGCACACCGTTGGATTCAGCATGTCGAGAGCTTTCAGTGTTGGTAGCGCGTGAGTTAGGCGGTGGTCCGACAAAGGTCCAATGACTGCACGCGCTGGAATTGCAGAGTGCTTCCCTCGGTGCGTGGAGGCTCGTGCGCCAGTATGTGGTGGCACGGTTAGTGGCTACGGTCTCCTCTCGTCGTAAGCTTTCTGTTGATGCTTGGTTTATTAATTTTCCAGAACCCAACAGTAAGCAGAAACGCGGACAGATTCTAGTCTGCGCGAGGTATATCGTTGACCCTTTGTTTTTTAAATACTACCTTTTAGTTGGTCATCGTATGGGGTGGTCATTAGACTTGTGGACTATCATGGCTCGATAGTCATTGCTTGTGGTAGAGTTTGTTAGGGTTAATCTGATATTGATTGTGCTTTTAAATTTTTTTATTTTTTAATACTTGTATGATTATGTTGCATTTGTTTGGATAAATGCCTTTTTGTAATCATGCTGCATTGATATCTAAATGTTGTTTGGGATCGATAGGATTTGGTGGTTACCATAGCTTGTGAACTATTACTTGTGCTAGTCTTAGGAATTAATTGCCAATTTTGTGTTTATTTAATCATTCGTTTGATTAAATTTTATTTAAATTCTTTGTGTGATTTAAATGTTTTGATTATCTTACTATTTGCATCTGTTTGGATATCTTTTATCGCATGTGTTAGTTGGTGTTACATGCATGGTGTGGGATTGCGTGATGCATTTGAGTAAAGATAGTGTTGACTGGTATGGGTTTGATGCTAGAGATGGTAAGGTGGTGCATTGGTGATATGCACAGGGTGGTGTTGGTCCTCTGTCTGGAAAAACTTGGCCAAGTGTTAAGTTCTGTGAACTCTAGTAGAGAGTCCTGCTGAACTTCAGTGGAGAGTTCTGGTGTGAACTCTGGTGGAAGTTATGTGGGCTCGGGAGTTTTTTTAGTAAACTTCGGTTATCTCATTGGGTGGAGGCTTTGAGTACCTCTTGTGTTGAGATGAGTGATAGAGGATTGCCCTCGTTGACCTTAGTCTTTAGTTAGTTACCATTTGATTGGGTTTGGTGAGCAATTGGTGAGTATTGTGTTGCAGTTAAATGTCATGTTGGTTGCTTGACAATCTTGGTAATTGTGTTTAGACATAATAATCTTTAGCATGTTTGTTTTTTCGGTGAGTGATCGATGAGTACTGATATGTGATTTACTCTTGATTGTTCTATTTTGTATTTTAAGCATTGGTTGCTTGGCAATCTAGGTGATTGTGGTTGTCGCTTAGATTTTTGTGACAGGTACTTATTCGGGCCGACAAAAATTTGGTAAGGGTGTAAATCTTTTTTTATCGGATACCTTTTATTTGTAAATTTAAACTTTTTGTTTTGTTTGCGGGTTTATTAGGTATCAGGTGGAGGTTTGTTAGGAATTTGCTATCTAATAAACCCAGTGCGATGATGGTTGTTGGATCGAATTAATTCCATAGGCAAAAGCCGTTGATTGGAACAACGTTAATGTGTCAAAAGTATCGCCTAAGTCGATATCGGACCAAGAGCATATTGTCAAATTGTAGTAAATTATTTGTATGTTGCAATTTCAAGAGTAACAAGTAGGTCGAGCTTAAAAATATTAATATTGGATCAAGAGGGTAGACCAACAAATGTAACAAAAAATATTATATACAAAGAAATGTTTCAAAATTTATAATCAATAAGAATTTTTTTTTCAATTTTTTACTAGGTACTTTTTTTTCAATTATATTATATTATTTTGCAACTTTCGTACTATTATTTATAATGTTACAAATATATCTATTATTTTATTATTACATCAATTGCCTTTTTCTCCCGTGCAACGCACAGGTAGTAACACTAGTTCGAAACAAATACAAATGATGCACAAAATTACCCATATTTTAAAATACAAGGAAAATAATCACTGCGTCAGAACAAATACAAATGAGGTACAAAGTTACCCATATTTTAATATTTGAACAAAATTATTGCCTCTTTTTGTTGCAGAGATTGTTTACGGATTCCATTGTCTACAGGGTTTCGAGGGAACTTTTAACAGATTACAACCAAGCAAAACTGATTATTATGTTGAGAACTTGTTGAACAATTAAAAAAAAATTGAGTTTGGAACTTTTAACGCAAGGATGTTTGCTGGATGTTAATCGTATATTTATGAATGAAATCTTTAATTTATTTATAGATTTCAATTTATACTTCATAAATATATATATATATATACACACACACATAATATATATTTGCCAAACCAAACGACTGATCGACTAGTCATGCTTCCTCTGTACCTGTTTATTTTTAGTCATGCTTCAGAAACACTTTCTTCCAACTTGAATAACCTTACACCAATCCAAATCTCGTAACTAATTTTTTGTTTAAAAAAATTTCTTACCGAGTTTTGGAAAGTCAATAGTCAATAAATCTTTTTTTTTTTTCTTTTCAATTTTTCAGTATCAATTAGGAATGGCAGGTGAGCAACCGTGAATTGAACTCAGATATAATATATATATACTGATAATAATTTATTTTTATCACCAGAACAAGCTGTTTGATATGATACAAGTTTTTCAATTTATAAAAAATAGGAATACCCCTTCGAAGCGTTAAACGGTATTGTCACTATTCACGTGACATGGGTTTTTGTGGCTCATTCATTTTGACTGATGGTTTAATGTATCCTAATCTAAAATTACAAAAATTCTAGAGTGACATGGAAAAAGAATATTAATAGGTGACAATTTTATGTGGCACATTTATATTGGATAATGAAAAAGTAATCATGTGATTATCACCCAATAAATGTGTACCATATAAAAATATCATCTATTAATGTCCCTTTTTCATGTCTTTATAGAATTGCTCTTAAAATTATGCAAGTTTTTAATTATATCCTAAATTAATCTTAATTTTTAAATGCCACTTTATCATAGATTTTCTTGCACGGAGAGGTTATTTTTGGATCAAGTTGGAATGAAAACTTTAACCAAATTCGAGGTTATATTTTATGAACATAAACATGCTATTTTTATCACAAAAGGCATCACTAATTTTTATGCTTGCTTGTTCAGTAAATAAATAAATAAATAAAAAGGTTTATTCTTGCACCATGATGCAACCCTATTTATTTATAAATAAATAAAAAAGTTCGCTTGCACCTCTCTTCAACTTGAAATTTGGTTTATTAACCCGACTTTATACATCTCTATATTTTGGCTTTTACTTTAGTCTGCTTAGCCTTGTAAAAATTTGAAACTTCACATTAATATTTTATGATCAATCTTTACACCTTTTACAATGTGTTTTTTTTTTCCTTCTTTGTGATTGATACCCGTGTCTTTTTTCCCCGCTTTTCATTTCACTTTTGAGACCCAAATGGATATTGATAACATGATTACCAGTATTGTTAAATATCTTCCTATATTAAAACAAGAGTGTGAATCTAGAATTTTTAATGACAAGTGTTGTACCGCTGTAATATTAAAAAGAACTATAGACAAGGATTAATATAAATCTTTTAAAATTTTCCTATACAATGTTTTAATATTTTTCATGCCTTGAAGCCCGTGATGGCCTGCCTCTGGATCTGTTCATGTATTAAGAAGTAACGAATATTTTCCCCCCGAAATTTCAAAGATGTACCTCACAAATCTTGAGATGAAATATCTTGTTTTATTAGCTGCTATAGTTAAGCAAATCTGCAAATACATAGTGGGACTTGATTTAACAAAACCTTTCACTGATCATAAATTTTCTGTTTCTAGACAGCAAGACAACAAGGTTCTTTATGTTTTTTTGTTCGTTAAAGAACATCTAATCGTGTTATCGATGATTTCTAATTACTTGTACAAAGAGTGATAAAATCTTTTCGACTTTATTTTAAAAGTTTTGAAATTTGTAAGGTCAAAATAAGAGACTAAACTATTTTGAGGCATGCTTATAAATATCTACTAAAATATTGCTTTGAGCAGTTGATTAATTAAACGCTCTTTATTCGACTACTATTGCTACAGAAGTTTGACAAAAAGGTGAGATAATTATAGACGGAAATTTTTAATAGAAAATTATTAGTGTAACTTGGTTCACAGGCACATAAATAAATAAATATATATATATTTGTTTAGCTATATATCGCAAAGATTCTACTTATTATTATAATGATGCGTGCACATGCATTTAACAGTAAGTCAAATGAGAAGAAAAAGTCAAGTGAGAAGAAAATTTATGGTTTTCTCACCGTAATACTTACTACTATTACCGGGCCAGATGTATCCAAATAAATGGGTAATTTACTAACCAAAATATTAATTCGACTTTTATTTTTATTTCTTCTCTTTCGTTTTCATATTAACGTCTATATATTTTATTATATTTATGATTTTGACAATTTTAAGAATTGAATAACTACCAAGATTGTACAATTGGGGCATGCAATTGATCCTGATCTTGAGGAAAATTCATTTGGTTCATATATATTGTGTGACTAAAAAAATAAGGAATGTTAGATACATAAGAATTTGATCAGACATCCATTATAGAACCATACAAATGATGTATATAATATCAGTCGTTGATTGAAGTGATTTTGTGGGGATAATAATGTGCTCATATCATCGGCTAGTATTATGTCATATATCACTATTTAGTGCTGTAATAATACCAGACATTTGATGTGTGAAACCTACTATAGATACGTAACTGTGATGCAACCATGATATATATATATATATACACACACTAGATTTTTTCACCCGTGCGTTGCACAAGTAGAGTTATAATATACGTTTATATCAAAATTGACGTATGAGTGTGGATATCATGTCATAAATAAAGTACAATATACTAGTTGAATAGTATAAAATTACAAATTGATATGAGAATTACAATTCATTATGGGATATTTATAGTAAAAAAACTTGATTTCATAATTCTGGTCTCATCTAAACAAGCGTGTAAATTCACATGTTCAACATATATAAAGTTATAATAATTAGCAGTCAAGTAATTAGGCATGATAATTTGAAACATCAACTCATAAACTTGTGGGGACCTGCCCCTAATATGATTGACCCGCCACGCCTAATCAGAGCAAAAGAATGGGTATGAGGCAATATTATCTACCCCACAGTGAGTCCAGGGTGGGTGCAGGTCAGGTCAGACCAGCCTCATAGGCTCGTGACCTATCAAGCATTTTCTTTCTTTTTTTTAATAAATTTAATTCTAAAAATGTGTAAAAATGATTAAATACGGCAATTTGACCTATCAACCTATAAATTTGTGACAATTTATTTTTATTTTTTATTATATTATTTTTTTGAAAGAGTTTTTTTATCGAATTGAAAGAATCATGTTATTATATTAGTTAGTGTTGGGAATTTTAAAATTCTAAATAAATGTTTTCATTTATTCTACGTTCATCAATTAATAATGCGTTGCACATAACATTAATTGAAAGAGGGAAAAATTTATGAGTTCTTTCGTGCGTCATGATAGTGTTCCATCTTGCCCCATGAACCGACCTATCTTGACCCGTCATATAAAATATTGGACAAAGACGTGTTATCAGATTTGCATAACAAAAACAATAAATATATAATTTTGATACTCTATTAATAGTTACCCTCTTATATACTCGATTAATGACTTACTATATTTCACTTTCAAACAATCTAACTTATTTCATATTATTAGTTAACAGTCTAATAATACGCATCGGGTATGTACATACCCGTATTCACTATATACCTGTTCAGATAAAAATTTTCATACTCATAAGAAAGTACTCTCGTGACGTACACTTTTTATAAGCAAAATTTAAAATTAATAGTTCTAATTAAAATATTAAATATGGATATATTTTTAAAGAAATGCAAGGGATCTTAGACTTTCAATATAAACGGAGACCATACATGTGCGAAATCCGACAAAAGTTCCTTTTGATAATATCAGATAATCATAATAGAGGGAGTAATTATTTTGTGCAGTTCCTTTTCTTCTTATGGATTTCATATCTCTTTGTTCACAAAATTTTCTCTAAAATTCATTATTATCTTTATCAAATTAAAATATCGATAAATTAGTATTCAACCAGCTGCACGGCGAGATAAATTCCCAATATTTCATATAAAAAATTCACTACATAAATTGCAACAAACAATAAACAGTCACAATATAATAATTAAATCAAATGAAATAACAACATGAATTCAGTTGATATTTTGAAAGCTTCACATCTATAGAAAAAAAAGACTAAGAAAATAATTTTTTTACATCCTCTACAACTTAATCGTTGCAACATAATGATATAGGAACAAAGATTAAAAAAATAGTCCCAAAGATTTTCAAGTTAGATCATAGATTTCAAAAAAATAAAATTTGGTCATATATTATTATAACAGAATTATATTATGTGTGTTTTTAGTTGTTGGTGTGATACAGATAAATGGATTTTTATTGCACAAAAAAAGAAAATAAATCAGTTGATTTGCTCTAAGTTATTATGATCTAAGTTTTCATTTATAGTATAAGCTATCTTGAAATAAATTTTGATTTCCATATTATCAAGAACTCTGAAACGAAAATTTTGAAATCAAACAAAGATAAATAATAAATAAATAAATAAATAGAGATAATACCAGACAATTAGTTTATAATGCCTTCATTTTCAAATAATTCAGTTACTCGACGTCAAATTTACATCGATAGCGGATAATAAAAAGTATAAAAACTCATAATTATTTATAAATGCTGCAAAAAAAGAAAGAAATGAGAAAAATAAAATAAAAAAAGGAATATAAAAAACTAATAAACTAATATAAATTATTGAAAACTCGTGATGAATATCCAAATAAGAAAAGTTTAATTTTTAAAACTCGAAAATGAGGCTTTTAAGTTTTTCAATTTTTTTTTTTTAAAATTTCTTTTTAATGAAGAAGTTTCTTTTTTGAATTATTTAGGTTAGTGAGTTAACTTTACATTGACAAAACTTATACAACATCATAATGATGTCAGCAAAATTATGGGTGGGAAAATTACAGCTGAAAATCCAAATCTAATTGAAAACTCTTGTATTATATATGATATGATATGATATAATATGATATGATATAAAATATATCATACTTATAACATACCAAAAATTTTAATAATCAATATGTAACAATTGTACAATGCGTAAGTGTCTTGGTCCGGTTGTAACTTGCAACTAACACTGAATATTAACGTTGAGACATTTGTACAATCTAGATTTGTCAATAATAACATCTTCATTCATTGTTTGTTTCTTGATTTGTCGAAATTTAATTAATTAATTAATTATCATTGATTTTTCGGCCTCTATCTCCTTAATTATTATATGATATAATCAGGGAAGTTTTATATCATGTATCATTATATGTCATTATTTTGTTTTATTTTATTTTAATTGTTTTGGGAATTATATGAAGCTCCATATAATAAAAAATAAATAAAATAGAGTCTTGAACAAATTGAATTCCGATTAGGAGTCTCATTGCAATTATATGAATGGTTTTGTTCATTTTGCTCCACTCACTTGGCTTCTCTAGTTTGATATACTACAAATTGATTTGATGTTTCTACGGTAACCATATATACTTTGGCTTATCACAAAAACTCCAAATCGATTGGTGAATTCTCTGATAACATTGAATTATTATCACCAACACAATTGATGGACGGATCTTCTAAAAGAGGGAGTACTTAGTGAGACTAAAAAGCATTTAATAATAATAAAAAGAAAAGACATATTCATATACTGAAGATATATTCACATAGATATATATATCTATAGTGAAATGGGATTCTCTGTCATTGGAATTCAATTTCTTCAAGACTCTATTTTATTTATTTTTTATTATATGAAGCCTTATATAATTCCCAAAAAATATTAAAATAAAATAAAACAAATTCATGAAAAATAGAGTAAAAGACAAGAGAGTGTTTGCATGGAGGGAGGGGAGGGGGAGGGGGAGGGGAGGGAGAGTGTGTGTCAAATCAAACATCCGTACATTACATGAAGGAAAATAGTCCTAATTGTAGCCTAAGATAAGCAAGTAAATAGCGCATTAATCATGTAATGTTAAATGCAGAAATCAATTTTCCACTTTAGCTTATTCATTCCTAGCTATATGCATGCTACGTGTTCGGCTTTTGGGTAGTCTCAAGTGGCTTTATTTTATATATATATATATATATATATATGTGTGTGTGTGTGTTATGGTTCTAAATTCCAATTGCAAAGTATAGTGTGATTTAGGTATAAGACCAGTCACACGTTGAAAAACTATGAGAAAAATGTTGGGTTTATAACCTCTTTGAAGGAGTTGCTGTTCCTTCTTAACTTGACCCTAAAGTTGCTATCATGTCTTTCTTCAACCGGGTGCCATCTGATTAGGACACGTGTCATTATCCTAGCCGCTGGTTATTTTTGGTGATTAATATAAAAGGGTTTTTCCTTTTATTCTCTAGGGTTAACACTGAGATGTGTGAGGCCGCATTCTTTTTCGTTTTTACTTCTCTCTCAAACTAGTCTAGGGTTCGTCTGAGTTTACTCTGTGTAATCTCCTGTTCTCTGTGGTGTTTTGTCTCTTGGTGAGGACAGATATCATTGTAAATGTCTGTAACCCTCTGAGTTTCAGCCTTAGGATTGAGAGGTTATTACGAGTGATTTGTAGTGGTGACTCCGGCGTTCTTTGCCGCTGTAACTTATGATTGTTGCCTAGTGGAATCGAGCGCGAATCCCTCTAGGGATTGCTCAATGGTAGTCTATTCTGGATTCCCCTAAAAAGGATATGGGATTTTCTTCCGGGCCTTAGGGCCGAAAAGACTTGCTGTTTTTTATTCTGTTTTACTATTTTCTTGCGCATTCTCGCTCAAAATCACCACAGTGGTATCAGAGCGTTTTGTGAATTGGGTTGAGTGTTTGCGAGATTGAGTAATTCCTTCAAATCGATGGCTACCGGAGTAGTTCCGGATTTGCGAAGGTTGTGCAGATCTTGCGTGGATCCTTGGAGCGCCGCGTTCACCTAGTGTTCTAGCTTCTGTCTCTCGAAGTTCTACAGAAACCCTAGGGTTTCAGCCTGGTACTATCTTTCCAATCTTTTTCGTGTTTTCTTGATATATCTCAGTTTTAATCAGTTTATTACTCTGAGATCTTCCCTTTTCAAACTTCTTTTGGCTTGGGTCTCCTGCGAGGACCCCTGAATCTGAGGGAAAGGGTTGTATCTCGTTTTTAATATCTTGATTGAATTTGTTTCTTTAAATACGTCTTTGTGATTGGGATTCACGTGATAGTTCTGTTGTTTGGTTTTTTGTGATTATTACCATCTGTCAAGTAATTCATATCTTTGTGATATTTGTTGCTACTGCTCTCTATGGCAACCTCTAAGGTTGAGGTCGAGGTTTGGACTGGCAAAGGGGACTTTAGTCTCTGGCGCCGGAAGATAAGGGCTCTGCTAATGCGGCAGAGATGTACTGCTGCCATTAACAACTTTTGGCAAGCAGAAATCAGTGCTTACAGAAGGCAAGAACTTGATGAATTAGCCTGGAGTACTGTTTTTCTGCATTTATCTGATGATGTACTAAGAAAAGTGGGTGAAACCACTACTACTCTTGCCCTATGGAATAAACTTGAAGAACTGTATTTAACTAGAACCATTCTTAATAAATGTTTTCTGTTAAGACAATTCTTTGCTTTCAAGTTTGATGCATCTGTGGATCTTGAGTCCAATCTGGATAAATTTAATAAGCTCACTCAAGACGTATCTGATTGTGCAGAGAAAATTTCTAAGGATCAACAGTGTGTTGCCCTTTTAAATGCTGTAAGTGATAAATATAAAGAGGTAAGATATGCCCTTGAATATGGTAGGGAAACGTTGACTACTGATGTTATCATCTCTGCTTTGAGGAATAAAGATTTAGAAATGAGGTCTGAAAAGAATAACTCTCAGGGTGAAGTTCTAATGGCTAAATCTTTTAAAAGGTAGTATGCTTCTCAGAATTATCATAAGTCTAAAAAGGGGAGGAACACTAATAAGGGAAAAGACACTGATAAGTCTAAGTCCAAAAATTCTAAGGGCAAGAACAAGAAGTGCTACTATTGTGGAAAATCTGGGTATTATATTAAACAGTGTCGTAAAATGGCTAGTGATCTTAAGGATAAAACTAACCTTGAGAAAGACTCCCCTAATGTGAAAGAAGATAACAACACCACTGGTGCTGTTTATGTTACATCTGAATGTAATTCTACTCTCAATGACTGGATTCTGGGTGCACTCATCATGTTTGTCCTAATAAAGATTGGTTCTCTGATTTTACACCCAGTGATGGGTGTGTGTTGTTGGGCAATAATGAATCATGTAATGTCAGTGGTATAGGTAACATTGTTCTTAGGATCAATCAGTCTGTTACTGTCATCTTGGAACATGCTAGATATATGCCTGTCTTACAAAGAAATCTGATTTCCTTAACTGTTTGGTCTGATCTAGACTTTGATATTAATATGAAAAATGGGAGATGTAAGATTGAAAAAGGGTATGTTGAAATTATAAATATTTTGAAAACCAATGGTCTTTTTCAAATTAAAGTTTTTCCCATACTTGGTTCATGTTTCAATTTGACCTATGTCTCTAATAAAAACTCAGTTTTATGGCACAAAAGACTGGGTCATATTGGTTCTAAATCTCTGAAAATTCTTTCAAAAGAAGCTTTTTAGATAAAACTATTTTCAATGAACCTTTATTTTGTGAGGATTGTATCTTAGGCAAACAAACTAAACTTCCTTTCCCTGAAGGCATTCATAAGTCAACTGCTGTACTTGATTATATACATGCTGACCTCTGGGGTCCATCTTCTGTTGCTACAGCTTCTGGTTTTAAGTATTACCTGTTGACTGTGGATGATTTTTCTAGGAAAATTTGGGTTTTCTTATTGAAAACAAAAGATGAAACTTTTCAAAACTTTAAGGACTGGAAACTGTTAGTTGAAAATCAGGCCAACAGAAAAATCAAAGTTTTGAAAACTGACAATGGTTTAGAATTTTCTAATATTGCCTTTGATAACTTTTGCAAACAATTTGGCATATTGAGACATAGGACTGTTACTTATACACCACAACAAAATGGTATAGCAGAAAGAATGAACAGAACTTTATTAAACAAAGTTAGATGTATACTTTTAAGTTCTGGCCTTCCAAAACTATTCTGGGGAGAAGCTATTAAGACAGCTGCTTTTCTCATAAATTGGAGTCCTTCAAGGGCTATTGACTTTAAAGCCCCTGAGTATAAATGGTCTGGAGGTCACCCTAATTACTCTATGTTAAAGGTTTTTGGGTGTGCAGCCTATGCACATCAAAATCATGGAAAACTTGAACCTAGAGCTGTAAAGTGTGTTTTCCTTAGCTATGGGGAGGGAGTAAAAGGGTAAAAACTATGGAATAAAGAGTCTCAAGGGTTTAAAGTGATAATAAGCAGGGATGTTGTGTTTAAAGAAGATTTAATGCCTTGTCTTGTTTCTACATGTTCTAATTATGATGACATTAGACTCAAAGAGTCTGTGTTTTGGAACCTAAATGGTTTTAGTGATCAAAGTGAAACACAAAATGGGAATGCTAACATTCCTGATGAGGTGGAGCCTGGTGATACACCACCTGAAGGTGATGTTGTATCTGTAAATCCACCTTCCACTGAAAATCAAACAGATGCTACAAATGAGGTATCTCATTCTAATTATCAACTTACTAGAGATAGGGGCAGGAGAAATATAAGGCCTTTTGTCAGATATTTTAATGATGACTATGTATCTCTGTTTGCTTCCCTTGATGTTTTAAATGATGAACCTGCTACTTATGATGATGCTATGAAATCTATTGATTCTAGAAAATGGATTGCTGCCATGAAAGATGAAATGAACTCACTTTATAAAAATAAAACTTGGATTCTTGTCAAAAAGCCTACCAATCAAAGGATCATAGATTGCAAATGGATTTATAAAATCAAGGAAAGTGAACTTGGTACCCAGCATAAAAGGTATAAAGCTAGGTCAGTTGCTAAAGGTTTCTTACAAAAGGAAGGGGTAGATTATAATGAGATTTTTTCACCGGTTGTGAAATATTCTACTATTAGAATCTTGCTTGCTCTTGTTGCTCACTATGATTGGGAACTAGAACAGTTAGATGTTAAAACTGCCTTTCTTAATGGTGAGTTAGATGAAACCATTTATATGCAACAACCTAAGGGTTTTGAAGTTAAAGGTAAAAATGACTTGGTGTGTTTACTCAAAAGATCCTTATGTGGTCTCAAGCAAGCTCCTAGGCAATGGTATAGGAGGTTTGAATCTTATATGTTAAGACTAGGTTTTCATAAAAGCAGATATGGTTCTTACTTGTTCTATGATGGCACTGGTGGTCCTGACTCTGTTTATCTACTGTTATATGTTGATGACATGCTTTTAGCTAGTAATGATTTAAATAAAATTAATTCTTTAAAGAACAAGCTAAAAACTGAATTTGAAATGAAAGAATTAGGACCAGCCAGGAGAATTTTAGGTATGTTTATTTCCAGGGATAGAAATCACAATGTTCTGTTTCTAAATCAAACTGATTATGTTGCTAAAATTCTTGCTAAATTTGCCATGGAAAATTCAAAGCCTTGTTCTTTACCTTTGGTTTCCCAGTATAAATTGTCATCTAATGATTGTCCCAAGGCTTAAGATGATGTTCATAGAATGTCCAAAGTACCTTATGCTAATGTGATTGGCACTGTGATGTTTTTGATGGTTTGTACCATACCAGATTTGGCATATTCTGTTAGTGTTCTCAGCAGGTTTATGGCTAATCCTGGTGAACTTCACTGGGAAGCTCTCAAGGGAATGCTGAGATATCTAAATGGTACTAGAGATATTGTCCTTCTCTATATGAGGTGTAAAGATGATATAAGCCTAATAGGCTACTGTGACTCAGACTTCGCTGGTGATCTGGATAAGAGGAGAAGCACATCCTCTTATGTTTTTACACTTTGTGGCTCTTGTGTGAGCTGGAAATCTCAGCTACAAAAGCTGGTTGCTCTGTCCTCTACGAAGGCAGAATATATTGCTGCTTGTGATTCTGTGAAAGAAGGGTTGTGGATAAGGGGTTTATTGCATGAGCTGAATTTTGTTAAAGACAGTGTAACCATTTATTCTAATAGCCAGAGTGCTATACATCTGAGCAAAAACCCTATGTTTTATGATAAAACCAAACATGGGGATGTTAAATTTCATTTTATCAGGGATATGGTTGAAAAAGGTTTGGTTAAAATTGATAAAATCCCTACTCTTATGAATCCATCTGATATGGGGACAAAGGTGTTGTCTCCGACCAGGTTTAAGGACTGTCAAACTTTACTAAAGATATGCACTCTCTAGAAGTGTACGTCTTAAGTGTTTTTTTTTCTTCCTTTAATTTTTTTTCTTTTACTAACTTGGTGTTTTCTTTTGCAGGTACTCTAGAGCAAGGGGATCTATAGGGCCGCTTGATTCCATTACTGGCATAATCAGGAAAAAATAACAAGGTGGAGAATGAAGGAGTTGCTGTTCCTTCTTAACTTGACCCTAAAGTTGCTATCACGTCTTTCTTCAACCGGGCGCCATCTGATTAGGACACGTATCCTTATCCTAGCTGCTAGTTATTTTTGGTGATTAATATAAAAGGGTTTTTCCTTTTATTCTCTAGGGTTAACACTGAGATGTGAGAGGCCGCCTTCTTCTTCGTTTTTACTTCTCTCTCAAACTAGTCTAGGGTTTGTCTGAGTTTACTATGTCCTATTCCCTGTGGTGTTCTGTCTCTTGGTGAGGATAGATATGATTGTAAAGGTCTGTAACCCTCTGAGTTTCAGCCTTAGGATTGAGAGGTTCTTACGAGTGATTTGTAGTGGTGACTCCGGTGTTCTTTGCCGCTGTAACTTCTGATTGTTGCCTAGTGGAATCGAGCACGAATCCCTCTAGGGATTGCTCAACGGTAGTCTATTCCGAATTCCCCTAAAAAAGATCTAGGATTTTCTTCTGGGCCTTAGGGCCGAAAAGACTTGGTGTTTTTTTATTCTGCTTTACTGTTTTCTTGCGCATTCTCGCTCAAAATCACTACACTCTTAGGTACCATAATTACTAAAACATTTAGCTTTTTAAGATTGTAACAATTTGTACCATGGCCGGCCACCATATATCTCTCCAAATTGCATCGTGCGGTGGCGAACGTGACGTAGGTATTGTAGTACATATTTGCCTGATATTAGCCATGATCATTGCATAGAATACCCAATGCAGAAGGTAACGCCACTATTGCAGTGTTCAATGGGAACTAATGGGTTAGTCCAAAGCTTGCCGTCGTGGGTGCTGGTTAGAGTGAATTCTATCCGTAATTTTTTTTTTTTTTTTTTTTTTGAAAGGTAACTAAAATGTCATTAGATCACGTGAGTTTTAGCATGCAGAATTGATGCAGTGCAAGACGTCCCATTAGAGGACTAAATGGCACTTTTCCATCTTTTCATTTTACTCCTTTTATTTTCATGCAACAAGGATACTTCGGTCATTCTTTAGTATTTCTGAACCTTAATATTTATATGCGTTTGTGGCATTGAGTCGTTAGTTTTGGAGATTATGCAAATATCAGTTGTGTTTG